>CAUYON010190005.1:0-21109 GCA_963573935.1 Arctocebus calabarensis
GTAGTCCCAGCTACTAGGGAGGCTGAGGCAAGAGAATCGCTTAAGCCCAAGAGCTGGAGGTTGCTGTGAGCAGTGTGATGCCACGGCACTCTACCAAGGGTGATAAAGTGAGACTCTGTCTCTACAAAAAAAAAAAAAAAATGTACCAAAAAACTGGCATTTAGGGGAAGGAAAAAAAATAGTAGACTATCTTAAGAAAGTAAAGGTCAAAGGTCAGTTTCCTTAAGACCAATGTGCCTCAAATTGAAGGAGAGTATTTATCAAATAAGATTGACGATACAAGTAGCAGGGGATAATTGGTGGAACAAGTTTTCAGAAAAAATAACCCAGAGCCAGAAGGAGTGACTATAACTACAGAGAACTAAAGTAGAATTTCTTCTACCAAGTCAATAGGAAATGAAGGCAAACTTAAGGGAAAGAAATACTGAAGTGAAAAATGAGAAATTTTGAAGGACTCGACATTCTTTTTAAAACAGGAGGAGTCCATTAGGACTTCCACTTGTGGGAAAATGAAGAAGTAGATATACTTTAATCTATTCCTCCTACTAAGTACACCAAAAGACCCTGGGCATTACACATTAAGCAAACATAAGGAGTCTATGAAAGAAGTAGAGATAAAGGTAGACCTTAAAAAAAGCTAAGAACCTCAGGACACAAGGAATTTCATAAATTTTCTTTTTGCCTCATATGACCTAGATTTGGAGCTAAGAAGTTAATCCAGAAGTTCCAACAAGCACAGACAAAAAAAAAAAACTTGGGGCCAGGCATAGTGGCTCACACCTATAATCCTAACACTCTGGGAGGCTGAAGCAGGAGGATCACTTGAGGTCAGAAGTTTGAAAGCAAAGCAAGACTCTGTATTACTAAAAATAGAAAAATTAGCTGGGTGTGGTAGTAGGTGCCTATAGTCCCAGTTACTTGGGAACCTGAGGCAGCAGGATCACTTGAGCCCAGGTGTTTGAGGTTGCTATGAGCTAGGCTGAGGCCCAGTACTCTAGTCCACACAACAAAGTAAGACTCTGTCTCAAAACAAAACGAAACACAAGTTGGTAGGAGCAGCCCAGCAAAACGAAAAGCTTTCAAACAGTAATCATACTAGTCTAGTAAAACACTACATAACATCTAAGGCCCTACCACACTCATACCAGAAAAGAGGAAAGCCTAGACTTCCACCCTTATGAGGCCAAATAAGATTTCCAAACATACTCGCAGGGATGGCAGGCCTTAGAGAAGGCCAAATAGGCATGTGGAACTTTCATCCCCACTAGGAGGTGGTATCAGTGGAGGCCACAAGAAGGACAGCAATAAAGCACTAGTATGTTCCCAGCCACATAGCTATTGGTTGAGACCTAGTGGGGAGCTAAAATTTCCAGTTTCTCCCAGCACTAAGAAGGATGCCCTGGACTTCCACCCCTGTCTGTCAGTAATGAGGAGTTACTCCCTCTTCTACTGTCACAGTGTTTCAGAAGGAGGGAGCAAAAATGGAAAGTTTAAATAAGATCTAGTGTCTCAGGGCCAAGCATGGTGGCTTACACCTGTAATACCAACTATCTGGGAGGCCTAGGTGGGCAGATCACTTGAGCTCATGAGTTCGAGACCAGCCTGAGCAAGAGCAAAATCCCTTCTCTAAAAAGTATCTGGGTGCTGTGGCACTTGCCTATAGTCCTAGCTACTTGGGATGCTGAGGCAAGAAAATCTCTTGAGGCCAAGAGTTTGAGATTGCTGTGAACTATGGCACCACAACACTCAACCGGGGTGACAAAGTGAGACTCCGACTCAAAAAAAAAAAAAAAAAAATCATAACACCAAAAATGTTCAGGTATTGAATGAAAATCATTCATCATATGAAGAATTAGGACCATCTCAAATCAGATGAAAGAAAAACAATATATATCAACATCAAGGTGACAAAGATATTAGAATTACTTGACAACGATTTTAAAGCTCCCCACTAGGCCTCAACCAATAGCTATGTGGCTGGGAGCATAGGAGTGCTGACAATGATTTTATAGAAGCCATTATAAAAATGCTCTAAATAGCAATTACGAACACACTTTGAACAGGGAAAAATGTAGAAAAACCTCAGATAAGAACCAGCGATTCTAAGCAAACAAGTTGAAAATACGTAGAAAAACCAAAGAGAAATTTTAGAACTGAAAAACACAATAAAAACACAATAGAAAACTCACTGCATGAGCTCAATAACAAAATGAAGGGGACAAAAGAAACAATCAGAAGAATTGAAATAGAACAATGGAAATTACCCAAAGTGAACAATTGGAAAACAAATGAACAGAGACCAAGAAAACATCTGCAGGACTATAATAAAAGATTTAAGATTTGTGTTACAGGGCGGCACCTGTGGCTCAGGGAGTAGGGCACCAGCCCCATATACCGAGAGTGGCGGTTTCAAACTTGGCCCTCGCCAAACTGCAAAACAACAACAAAAAAATAGCCAGGCATCATGACGGGTGCCTGTAGTCCCAGCTACTCGGGAGGCTGAGGCAAGAGAATCGCCTAAGCCCAGGAGTTGGAGGTTGCTGTGAGCTGTGTGATGACACAGCACTCTACTGAGGGTGATAAAGTGAGACTATTTCTACAAATAAAAGAAAAAAAAAAAAGATTTGTGTTACAATAGTCTTAGAAAGAAAGGAGAAAAAGGGCAAGGTTAAAATTAAAATAGTACCTAGAAACCCCCCAACTTTGGAAAAAAAACATAAACCTACAAATCTAGAAAGTGAAGCAACCTCAAAACAGGTCAAAGAAATTCACACCAAAACACATCAAAAGCCAAACTTCAGAAAACTAAAAACAAATACAAATTCTTGAAAGCAGCAAGACTAGAAATGGTGCCTTACAGACAGGTGAGAAAACAATTTAAAGACAACAGTTTTCTCATCACTAATCACGAAGATCAGAAGAAGTGGCACAACATTATACAAGTGCTAAAAGAAAACAACTGTCCATTGTAATCCTATAACTAGTCAAGAAGACCTTGAGAAAGGAAAGGAAAATCAAGGAATTTTCAAATGAAGAAAAATTAAGATAATTTGTCATCCATCAGACCTACCTTAACAGAATGGCTAAAGAAAGTCCTCTAAGCAAAAATGAAATAAGCAAGCAGAAAGAATACCGTGTGTATTAATGTGGATATATACACACTAATGTATAAGCATAGTGTATAAGACTATAATGAACATAGTGTGTATGAAGGCAATACAGTAGTCTTTCCTTCTCCCCCTAAATCTTCTAAATAATGTCTGGTTGTTGAGGTTAAAAATTGTAACACCATTTGATGTATTGCTAACTGTATGCAAAGAAAATATTTAAGATGATTATATTTTAAATGGGGAAGTTAAAAAGATGTGAAGGGAGGCAAGTTTTTTACATTTTGCTCAAACCAATAAAATGACAACACCAATAGTCTACAATAAGTTAGACATATATAATTCCATACCAAGAGAAACCACTAAAAAATATAAACGCCAAGAAGTACATTCAAAACACTATCTCTGAAAGCAAGGCTTTCAAAATCAAACAAACAACAAAAACCTACAAACAAATCCAAATGTAATTCTAAAAACATGTTCAAGTCACCCAACAGAAGCAGGAAAAAGAAAATAGAACAAACCAAAAACAAAAAAATTAAATGGTAAACGTAAGCTGTATATTATCAATAATTATATTAATTATAAGTTGTCTAAATAAAACAATTAAAAAACAAAGATTGGCTGAATAGTTTAAAAATATAACCCAACCATACACTGTCTACAAAAACTCATGTCAAATATAGCCATATAAGTAGTTGAAAGTAAAGATGAAATATTATATTCCTAGCAAAACAAATCAAGAGTAACAATATTTATAACATATAGAGTAGACTTGAGAACAAAAAATAATAATCAAAGACAAAGAAAAATATTACATAATGATAAAAAACAGTCCGTCTACCAAGAAGGCATAGTAAATCTAAGTCAAAATGTACCCCCAAAAACACAGCTTCAATATATGTAAAGTGAAAACTGAAAAAGCAGAAAGAAGAAATAGACAAACCCACAATTATAACTGGTACTTCAACATCTTTTCTCAACAATTGATAGGACTACTGGACAAAAAAAACATAAGGAATATGGAAAACTCAATAACACCATCAAATAATAGTATCTAATCAATACTGATAGGATGCTATACCCAACAATAGCAGAATATAGGGTTTTCAAGTACGCAAGAATATACACCAAGATAGACCAGATTCTCCTTCATACAACTCATCACAACAGATTTAAAAAATTGAAATCATACAGCATGCAATCCCTGCATAATGTAATCAAACTGGAAATCAGTAACAGAAAGATAACAGGAAAATCTCTAATTACTTAGAAACTAAACAAAGCTCTTCTAAATAATCCATGAGTCATGAGGATATTTTAAGAGAATTACGAAAATTTTAAAATATGTTGAACTGAATAAAAACAAAAACAAAATACATCGAAATTTGTGGGCAACAGCTAAAGCAGTGCTGAGAAGGAAATTTATGGCAGCAAATGCATACATTTAAAAAAGGAAAAAGTCTCAAGTGAATTTTCTTTCTTTTTTTTTTTTTTTTTTTGGTGAGACTTTGTCTCACTATGTCACCCTTGGCAGAGTACTGTGGTGTCACAGCTCACAGCAACCTCAAAATCCTGGGTTGAAGCGATTCTCTTGCTTCAGCCTCCCAAGTAGCTGGGACAACAGGTGCCCGCCACAACGCCTGGCTATTTTTTGTTGCAGTTGTCATTGTTGTTTAGGTGGCCCAGGCCAGGTTCAAACCTGCCAGCTTCAGTGTATATGGCTGACACCATAACCACTGTACTATTGGCGCCGAGCCTCAAGTGAATTTTCTAAGCTCCTACCCCAAGAACCTTGAAAAATTCAAAGTAAACCCCAAACAATAAAGAAATTAAAGAGATAAGAGCAGAAATCAGTGAAATTGAAAACAGAAAGCATAGGGAAAAATTCATAAAATAAAGAACTGATTCTTTAAAAATATTGATAAAGTTGACAAAGAAAAAAGCAAAGAAGGCACAAATTACCAGTATCAGGAATGAAACAGGCTATCAAAACAGACTGAGTCAAGTGTCTCTTTCTTGAACTAACTTTAATCAAGATCCTATGAACTCCCTTCCCAATGAGACTCCCTCACTTTGGGGCTTCCATGTTCTTCTCTAGTCTCTCCAGTTTTAGCAAGAATCCAGCTGGGTCAGTTTAGTGAAAATTCTCCACCCCTAGTATCAGATCAAATTCCTTATCCCCTAGCCTCAATACCTTATCACTCTGGCCTGCCTTCCACAATAATCCAGTCAAGTCAGTTTAGCCAGAATCCCCTTTTCCCCTCTTGTCTCCTAGTAATTTTCCGTCTACTGACCTCCACCCTGCTCCTTAGGCTATAAATCTCCACTTGTATTCAGAGTCAGGCCTGATCTCTCTCTCTCCTTCTACAAAATCCTGTAGTAGTAGGCCCCATAGAATAGTCTGCTTTACCATTCATTAACAAGTGTCAAGAATAATCTTTTTCTTTGACAACACCCTACAGACATCAAAATAAAAGAAAGGAATACTACCAAAAACTTTACTCACATAAATTTGAAAACTTAGGTGAAATGGACTAATTCTTTAAAAGTATAAACTACCATTACCATTCATCATGAAATAGATAATTTGAATAGCCTTAAAACTATTAGGGACATTGAATTTGTGATTTAAACACTCTCAAGATAAAAACTTCCAGCCCAAATGATTTTACTGGTGAATTTTACCAGATGATAAAGATTTAACACTAATTCTTTAAATCACAAAAAATAGAAGAAGTAACTTTTTCCAATCTATTTTATGAAACTAATATTATTCTTAGACCAAAACCAAATAGACAATTTAGAAAAATATACATACTCCTCATGAACATAGACACAAAAATCCATAACAAAATATTGGCAAATACATTGAGCAATGTTAAACAATATTTAGCATTGTTATATACCATGACCAAGTGGAGTCCATTCCACAGATGCAAGGCTGAATGAATATTTGGAAATTAGTCAAGGTAATTCACCAGGCTAAAGAAGGAAAAAAAATCACATTTTCATATATATTAATGCAGAAAACACCTTTAAGAAAATTAAACATCCATTTGTGATAAAAATACTCAGAAAAATAGGAATAGAGTGGAACTTCCTCAAATTAATACAAAGCATATACAAAAAAAAAACCTATAGTTAACATTTACTTAATGATGAAAGATAATGATTTCCTCCTAAGAGCTGGAACAAAGGAGGGATGTCCACTTTGATTATTCTTATTCTTGGAAATTCTTTAGCCTGTGTAATAAGGCAAGAAAAGGAAATAAAGGCATCCATATTAAAAGGAAGAAATAAAACAGCAGGGTAAACCTTGCAGAAGACATCATTGTCTATGGAGAAAACCCTAAAAAAAAACCTACAAAAACTTCATAAAACTAATCAATGAGTCAGCTAGATTCCGAATATGACACAAACACACAAAATCAATCATATTTCTACATTCCAGTAATGAATGTGGACATTGAAACTTGAAATACAAGATTATTTACAATTCTTTAAAAAAAAAAGTAAAATAAAAAAATTAATGCAAATCTAACCCAGCATGTGCAGGACTTATGTGCTGAAAACTACAAAACGGTGATGAAAGAAACCAAGGAAGATATAAATAAAGGAAGAGGCAGATGCTGTTCACAGATGGGAAGTCTCAACATGATAAAATGTCAATTCTCCCCAAATTGATATGTAAGTTTATATTAGTTTGCTAAGGCTGTTGTAGCAAGTTAAGTGAGTAGTCTAAAATAAGGGAATTCTTTTCTTCACAGCTCTGGACATCAGAATTTCAAGCAAAGGGGTCAGCACAGTTGGTTCCTTCTGGAGTCTCTGAGGGAAAACCTGTCCCCATCTCTCCCGGCTTCTAATGGCTTTCAGAAAACCTTGGCATTCCTTGGATGGTGGCAACATAATGCCAATCTCTGCCTCCATCTTCATGTGGCTTTCTTCCCCATATATTTCTGTATCCCTTTGTTTTCTCTCCTCTTATAAGGATGCTAGTTTTTGGATTTAATCCAATATGACTTCATTTATACTTAATGCATAGCATCTACAAAGATGCAATTTCCAAATAGGATCACATTCTGATATTCTGGGTGGGCATGAATTTTGGAAAGACACTATTCAGCTCACCACAAAATTTAACACAATTCCTATAAAAACCTAGTAATATTTTTGTGGCTATAGATAAGGGTACTATAAAATGTATATAGAAAGCCAAAGGAACTAGCATACTTTACATAATTTTGATAAAGAACAAAGAAGTCAGAAGAATTGTTTTGCCTTATTTCAAGACTGCATGGCCACAGCAATCAACACCTTTTTTTCATATTTGGTGGAGATATAGACACATACATCAATGAAACAGAAAAGAGAACCCAGAAACAGACCCATGCAAACCAACTCCATGGAGAAAAGATGGCTTTTTCAACAGTGCTGGAGCAAGTAGCTAGCCTAGCCACTGACAAAAACAAACCTCAACCAAACCTTCATATCATATGCCAAAATTAACTCAAATGAATCATGGGCTTAAATGTAAAACATCAAATTATAAAACTCTAAGAAAAAAATAGCAGAGTATCTTCAGGAGCTAAAATTAGGCAAAGAGTTCTTAGGCATGAAACCAAAACCACAATAATAATAAATAATTATAAATTGGACTTCAGCAAAATTAAAACTTTTGCTCTATGAAAGACCCTGTTAAGAGGATAAAAAGACAACTTACAACCGGGAGAAAATATTTGGAAACCATATATCCAACAAAAGCCTATTATGTAGATAATAAAGAGCTCTAAAAACTCAACAGTTTTTTTAAAAAACAAACAATCCAGTTAGAAAATGGGAAAAAGATATGCAGAGACATTTCACCGAAGAGTCTATACAGATGGCAAGTAAGTGCATTAAAAGATGTTCACCATCATTAGTGATTAGGGAAATGCAATTTAAAGACATAATGAGATATCATTACACATCTATTAAAATGGCTAAGATAAAAAATAGTGACAACACCAAATGCTGGTGAGGATGCAGAAAAACTGGATCATTCATGCATTGCTAGTGGGAATGTAAATGCATTTGCTGGTGGCAAACAGCAACTCTAGAAAGCTGTTTGGCATGTCTTCTTTTTGGTTTTGTTTTGTTTTGTTTTGCAGTTTTTGGCTGGGGCTGGGTTTGAACCCACCACCTCTGGTATATGGGGCCAGCACCCTATTCCTTAGAGACATAGGTGCCATCCTGTTTGGCATTTCTTTTACTATGAAAATATTATCCAATTGAACTATGGACATTTATCCTAGAAAAACTAAGGGAAAAAAAAAAAACCTTATTCACAAACGTTTAGAGCAGCTGTATTTATTTTTTTCTATTTATTTATTTTCCTCTGTTCAATTATTATTATTATTTTATGGTTTGGGATTCATTGAGGGTACAAAGAATTAGCTTACATTGTTTGCTTTTGTTAGATACAGTGCCTCTTATAATGGTGTCCTGCCACCAAGAGGTGTGCCATACACAATGACCCCCAATGCCCGTCTCTCCTCCCTTCTCCCCACTTCCTTATTCCCTTACCTCTCACCATGTATTAGATCATCTACTACCTTCATATTAGAATTGAGTACGTTAGATTCTTGCTTCTCTGTTCTTGTGATGCTTTACTAAGAAGAATGCCTTCCACCTCAATCCAGGGTAGTACAAAAAATATAAAGTCTCCATCTCTTTTAATGGCTGAATAGTATTCCATACCATAGCTGTTATTCCATGCCTGTACTTATAATGGGAAACATCTGGAAACAGGGCGGCACCTGTGGCTCAAAGGAGTGGGGCGCTGGCCCCATATACCTGAGGTGGCAGGTTCAAACCCAGCCCCGGCCAAAAACCGAAAAAAAAAAAAAATCAGAAACAAACCAGATGTCTTTCAATAGGTTAATGATTAAACAAATAGTAACAAATCCATACCACGGGATACCACTCATATATATAAATACGAATGTAGCAGCCTTAAGAGAATTATGCTGAGTAAGAAAAAAAAACAGTGCTAAGAGCTTATGTACTGAATGATATAATTTATTATAATTTTATCAAAATTATGCAAATGAAGACCAGTTTAGTGCATGTCAGGGGATAGGAGAGAGAGGGGCAAAAGATATCTAGGTCTGGCTATAAAAGTATGAGTGAGCCTTTTGGTGATAGAAATGGTCTATACCTTGACTGTGTCAGTGTCAATATTCCGGTTGTGTACTGTCATTTTGCAAGGTGTTGCTGTTAGGGGAAACTGAGTAAATGGTTCATGAGATCTCTGCATTATTTCTTACAACTTCCTGTAAGAAACAGGAAGTTTTCTTACAATTACCTGTACAAGTTTCATTAAAAATACCAGAACTGTGGCTGCTACATAATAAGTAGCATATGTAAGTGTTAAGTACAATTAATTGTTAAGATAAAAAAGTAAAGGGCCAGGTGAGGTAGCTCATGCCTGCAATCCTAGCCCCCTGGGAGACTGCAACTGGTGGTTGCCTGAGCTCAGGAGTTCAAGACCAGCCTGAGCAAGAGTGAGACCCTGTCTGAAGTAAAATAGAAAAATTAGCCAGGCATTGTGGCAGGCTCCTATAGCCCCCGCTACTTGGTAGGCTGAGGTGAGAGAATCACTTGAGCCCAAGAGTATGAGGTTGCTGTGAGCTGTGACGCCACAGCACTCTACCCAGAGCAACTGAGGCTGTGTCTCAATTAAAAAAAAAAAAGTAAAATAGGAGGTGGCACTGACAGCATGTGGGAGTGGAGCATCTTTGAATAGATGCTGTATTTCTACTCAGCACAAAGTCAGAGAGATTAATTAGAACGGAGCCTCCCTCTATTTTCAGTTATCAATCATAGAAATGCATCAAAATATCAAAATGCACACACATATAGGTACCCGAATACCCTATGTCCCAAGAGCAAAGCAGAGTGTCACAAAAGCTAAAAATAAATGTTTAAAAAGATGCAGAGAGGGAGACACCTGTGGCTTAAAGGAGTAGGGGGCCGGCCCCATATGCCAGAGGTGGTGGGTTCAAACCCAGGCCCGACCAAAAACTGCAAAAAAAAAAAAAAAAGATGCAGAGGGAAAGGAAAGATGAAAACATCCACTTCAGGGCCAGACATGGTGGTTCACGTCTTTAATCCCAGCACTTTGGGAGGCTGAGACAGTAGAGTGCGGGAGAATCTACCCAGGGCCACAAAGTTAGACTCTGTATTAAAAAAAAAAAAAAAAAAAAAGCAAACAAAAAAAGAAAATATCCACGTCAGGGAAGTGATAGTCATAGTCATGGCAGTGGCATTGACTGTGTACCAAGCCCTCACAGTCGCCACCTCTGAAGTGCTTTCCATGTGTCATCTCAGAGCATCATTTTCAGGTACATTTCATCAAAATCCCAACTTTCCAGATGAAGAATGTGAGGCTTGCAGCAATTAAAGTCATCAGGTGAAAAATATCCAAGCAAGAGAACAAAACCTGCCGTGATAGCTGGTGGTCTCTCCCCTGCAGCACTAACCACTCCTCAAGGAGAAAATGATGCTCGTTGACACATGAAAACTGGGAAGGGAGAAGAGCATAGAGAAGCTAGGCCTTCCTTTAGGTATGTAAATATTTAAATACTTCACTATCCCTAAGAGGGCAGAAAAACTCAGGTCTGATTGGTTTCAACTGTTTTTCTTAAATGGTTTCCAAAATCCATTTGAAGTCTGCTGTTATTTATGTAAGGGTGGGATTACAAGGGGAACAGCCTTACAATGATAATTTGCTAGACTTTGTCATGGCTGTTAGAGATGGCAATTATTTAAATGATACTGGTTAATTTGCTTTATTATTTCACATAGTTTGATTTATTTGCTATTTATTGGTTCACTTACATAATGAGTAGGGTTAGATTAATAGATTTCCAAATCTAAATTCATTTCCACTAATGTTTATGAGCTACGTTTGTAGCTGTGGCTTAAATAAATACACAACCAGGAATCAGGATTATAGTATATTTTCAGGGTCATAAAGTGAGGGTTCAAATGTGTCCCAGAAATAAGGAATATATGCAGATTCACCAAAAAAAAAAAAAAAAAAGAAAGAAAGAAGGAAAAGAAAACTGTCTTCTAGAAATGGAAGGCATAGCTCAATTCTGCCACACAGTAAATACAGTACATCTCATTTTCTTCCAGACTCACCCAAGATGAAAATTATGAATAAGATTCCCAAAGTCTCAAATACTTATGTGTGGGCTCAGCGCCTGTGGCTCAAGCGGCTAGGGCACCAGCCACATACACCAGAGCTGGCGGGTTTGAATCCAGCCCAGGCCTGCCAAACAACAATGACAACTACAACCAAAAAATAGCTGGGCACTATGATGGGCTCCGGTAGTCCCAGCTACTTGAGAGGCTGAGGCAAGAGAATCAATTAAGCCCAAGAGTTTGAGTTTGCTGTAAGCTGGGACACCACAGCACTCTATCCAGGGCAACAGCATGAGACTCTGTCTCAAAATAAAAAAAAAGCGTATGCGTGTATAATGTCTCACTGAGAGATACCTCCACGCTTTCTTGCTTGGAGTTGCTGTTCGGGGCATCCCAGCAGTCCGAGTACCCTTGAGACAGGTGGTTGATGGCAGCTCCTCGGTTGCCTTCACCAGCTCATGTCCCTCTATCTCCAGCTGCTGCTCCTACTGCAGACCACACACCAGGGCAAGTGAAGGCAGCAAAGGAGATGCTGGAGCTCCTCTGCAAAACCCTCTGCACGTGCTGGGCACGCTCCTCAAGCTGCCCGCATGGAGGTAGACTCCGAGAAGTAAGGTGCTGCCTGACGTGGGATGCATGAAGCCTTCCCAAGATCCAGAGTCTCACCGAGTACTCCAGAATAATTATTCATCGAGTTAAGGGCGAGCCTGTTGCCCAGGGAGGACTGGTTCATATCACGTGCAGGAGCAGCGGAAATATCTTTGCACTGACCACAGAAACAGGCCAACATGGTAACACAACGTGGTTCCGGCCTGAACTAGCCAGCTGGTTCTTCTGACAGTAAGTTCAGTTATACAAACCACTAGTTTTTTTTATTTGTTTTTGTTTGGGGGGGGGCGTTGACACAGAGTCTCACTATGTCACCGTGGGTAGAGTGCCGTGGCGTCACAGCTCACAGCAACCTCCAACTCCTGGGCTCAAGCGAGTCTCCCGCCTCAGCCTCCCAGTAGCTGGGACCACAGGCGCCTGCCACAACTCCCGGCTGTTCTTTTGTTATTGTTGTCATTGTTGTTTAGCAGACTCTGGCCAGGTTTGAACCCATCAGCCCTGGTGCATGTGGCTGGTGCCCTAACCACTGAGCTACGGATGCCAAGCCCCAGTTAGTTTTGTATAAAGGAAACAGGTTGGATACAGGGACAGGCAAATTGAAGAACAGAAAGGTTAAATACACTGCCTAAGTTTTCCAGATAGTAATGACCATCATGAGTTGAATTATCTTGCCCAAAATTCATAGGTTGAAGTTCTAACTCCTAGAACTGCATTATGTGACGGTGCTTGGAATAAAGTCTGTCCAGGGTGATTATATTGACCTGAGGTCGTATGTCTGGGCCCTAATCCAATAGGACTATGGCCTTGTAAGGACAGGAGATGAGGACAGACACAAACAGCCCCCTGCAAGCCAAGGAGAGAGGCCTTGGGAGGAGCCAACCCTGCCCACACCTGGATCTCGGGCTTTCAGAACTGTAAGGAAATACAGTTCTGGTGTTTGAGTCACCCAGTCTGAGGGACTTTGTAGTGGTGCCCTAGAAAGTTAATACAACGGCTCGGCGCTTGTGGCTCAACGGTCTAAGGCGCCAGCCACGTACACCTGAGCTGGCGGGTTCGAATCCAGCCTGGGCCCGCCAAACAACAATGACGGCTGCAACCAAAAAAATGGCCAGGCCTTGTGGCCAGTGCCTGTAGTCCCAGCTACTTGGGAGGTGGAGGCAGGAGACTCGCTTGAGCCCAGGAATTGGAGGTTGCTGTGAGCTGTAATGCCACCGCACTCTGTCCAGAGTGACAGCTTGAGGCTCTGTCTCAAAAAAATAAAAAAAGAAGAAAAAGAAAGTTAATACAACAACCAGTTATATCACCATCCTACCACGAAAGTGGGGGTGTCCGTTCCCTCGCAGTGAGATGCTCATGGCGATTTGTCATAATTGGAGGACTAGAGGACTGACTTCTTTCTTTTTCTTTTACACCAGAGGAGATGCTTGGTTATCCCTATTAGAACATCCTTCATTTTTGTTGTGCTATTTCTGTGAATTACCACCAGTGAGCAAATTGTGCAGGACACAAAGCTTACTGTTCCATGCCTCGACTGTCACCTATGTGACACTGCTGGCAAATCCAAATTATTGCCACTGCTGCCAAATCCAAATTATTGATGGGCTTGTGACCTGTAATTTTTAGAGCAAATTCTGTTTTCTTTTGCATTTCTTTCATAGATTAATAGGAAAATGGCAAGGAGGGATAAAGAAGCTCCACATACATGAGAAATTGGGGGCAGGTGATCATCCAAATCTGGGTTTGCCTTTAAAGATGTACGTGAGCAACAGACATTCATGAAAAACTATTTACATGTTTTGAACTAAATAGTGTTAATCCTCCAAATCGATTATTGCTGGGGGTGTAGAGGAAGGTAAGAGAGTGACTGTGTGGATTCTAGCCTGATGTCATGGATCTGTCCTCCTCGGAGTTCGTGTTTGATGGTTGTTGGGCACACAGGCTGTGTAGGCAACAGACCTCTCCATGAGCTGGTCCTGGGTTCTGTGACTCACTCTGTCATACCCAGTCTGTTTCTTCCTCAGTAAAACAGGAATAAAAATAGTACGCCGGCTGTTCACTTCCAGTCATGATGGAGTGGTGAGAGCTAGATTTTAAGGCAAGAGGATATCACATCTTAACTAAGAAATAAAACAAAACATATGAACTAGAAGATCCCAAATGCTGGACACCAGGAAGCAAAGGATAGCGATCCCTGAATGAGGAGACCCCTGTCCCAGCAGACGACCCAGACATGGAGCAAGGAAGGAGAATCCAAGGAGTCGGCAGTTTCCCTGAGTACAGAGTGAGTACAGAGTTGGGAGCTCGGGGAGGCCACGAGGCTAGAGTCACAGGGCAGGGTCCCGGGAAGGTGAGAGCGGCACAGACCCAGAGCAGGTCGGGAGGTCTACAGAGGATCAGCCTCCAAATGTTAGCTAACAACCAGCCTATGCGGAAACTAGCAGAGGTCAGGGAAGACCCACCCAAAAGAAGCAGCAGAACAATCACTGGAGCTCACACAGTTCCTGGAATACTCAAGTTCCCACTTGCCAGAGTGCAAGAGCTTCATAACACACAGGGCTCTGAAGAGTGTGTCAGAAGGGCGTGGCCTGGAAGCTACCTGGCCCTGCCTGCAAAGTTGGAAAGCAAGCTTCAAAGGGGTCAGAGTGTTTCCACATATCTTAATGACCTCCCAGAACAAAGCTCAAGAATATTTAAAATAACAAAATAATATCCAGCATCCAACAAAGTAGAATCAAAATCTTAGGGATCCCATCAAAAACAATCAAGGGTATGAGGAAGCCAAAAAACTATATGACCCTCAACTAGGAGAAAAGTCAATTAAATCTGGCCCAGAAAGGATGCAGAGGATAAAATTAGTAGACAAGAATATTACAACACTGAAAGAAGAAGAAATTTCATAATTAAGATTTACCAAGCAAAGCATAACATTTTGCATCTCTCCTTTACTTACTAAAGTTTTGTTTTGTTTTGTTTTGTTTTTTTGGTAGAGACAAGAGTCTCACTTTGTCACCCATGGTAGAGTGCCGTGGCATCACACAGCTCACAGCAACCTCCAGCTCTTGGGCTTAGGCGATTTTCTTGCCTCAGCCTCCCAAGTAGCTGGGACCACAGGCACCTGCCACAACGCCGGGGTATTTTTTTGTTCCAGTTTGGCAGGGGCCAGGTTTGAACCACCACCCTCAGTATGTGGGGCAAGCGCCCTACTCACTGACCTACAGGCACCACCCTAAAGATTTTCTTTTTGTTTTTTATTTTTTTGAGACAGAGTCTCACTACATTGCCCTCGTTAGAGTGCTGTGGCATCACAGCTCACAGCAACCTCAAATTCTTGGGCTTAAACGATTCTCTCTTCTCAGCCTCCCAAGTAGCTGGGACTACAGGCACCCACCACAACACTCAGCTATTTTTTGTTGCCATTGTCATTGTTGTTTAGCAGGCCCAGGCCAGGTTCAAACCTGCCAGCCTCAGTGTATGTGGGTGGCTCTGTAACCACTGAGCTATGGGCACCGAGCCTAAAGATATTTTTTAAACTAACACTATTATTTCAATTATATTGCCCCTGTTATAATGGAGATTTCTGTTTGGAAAAAGTTGATTTGAAGGAGAATCAATCATGTTCCCCTTGGAAAATAGATGAATCTACAAAAGACACCCCAGCCCAAGTTAGACTCTTAAAGGAAAAAAAAAGGAATTTCAACCATTTTAAGATAATTAATGTTTTTGTAAAACTTTGGATGCTTGGTTATTTAAACAAAACCTAATTAAAACATATTTAGGAAGTATAAAGTTTGCTAACATGTTCAAAGAACTTTAAAAATCATCAAAGATGCATAAGTAATATAATTAATGTGCAAAGAAAAAGATACTGAAAGAGTTGTTGAAATTATATCCTATGCAGTGGGCTCAAGAAGGCAGAGGAGAACACAGGCGTGCCAGAAGGAAATGTGGCAAGAGAAATGGCATTTGAAAGTCTCAAATCAAACTTCTAGGGATGAAAAATCAGTGTCTGGGGCAGCGCCTAGGGCTCATCCAGTAGGGCGCTGGCCCCATATTCCAAGGGTGGCAGGTTCAAACCTGGCCTTGTCAAACTGCAAATCAGAAAAATAGCCGGGCATTGTGGTGGGCGCCTGTAGTCCCAGCTACTCGAGAGGCTGAGGCAAGAGAATCGCCTAAGCCCAGGAGTTGGAGGTTGCTGTGAGCTGTGACGTTATAGCACTCTACAGAGGGCGATAAAGTGAGACTCTGTCTCTACAAAAAAAAAAAAAAAGAAAGGAAGAAAGAAAAATCAGTGTCTGAAAAATATACATAGGATTGCAGTGATGCCTCAGAAAGTTGTTATAAAGACTATGGTAACACCTTTAAAGTGCTTAGTGCCCTGCCTGGAACTTTATTTGTATACAGAGTTGATAACCACTGATATTGTTGAGTATCATAAATCCAGATTGCCATAATAATTGTAACCACAGCTAACATTTAGTTGGGACTTCCTCATGTTCCACACCAGGCTAAGGACTTCAGTTTAAAGATCTTTAAGAGATATATGTGAATTTTAGATATCAATGAATATTGGGGGGTGGGGTTACTACCATTTATTAGTAAGAATAGATTCCCAAATTTAATATTGACCTTCAGGTTTCTCTCTATGTATCTATCTGTCTCTTTTTTACATTTTGTTTTCTTCATTCTGCTCTTTTAGCCTATAAGCTTCATGTTGACAAAATTAAATGTTTTGAACTTCCTTTATGTTCTAGTGATAACTCCTTCTTATTTTTTTAACAGTACACTGAACACACACAGAAAAGTCAAAAAAAAAAAAAAAGAAAAGAAGGAACATTTTGATTAGTAGATGTAGTATTTGAGGTGCACTCAAAAGATTATTTTGCCAAACACAGAGAAAATTAGACCCTAAACTAAGAAACAGGAGGAAAATACTGTTTAAATAAAGCAGATCAAACATTATCTATGGCGTTATCTCTATCAATGAAGAGCTTGTTAAGAAAGCAGAATCTCAGGCCTCACTCAGGCCTCCTGAATCAGAACCTGCATTTAGGCAAGATGCCCAGGACTCAGAGATCTTTTAACTTGAACTTGAAATATGAACGTTTAAGACGCATAATGCCAGCAAGCACAGTGGCTCACGCCTGTAATCTTAGCATTCTGGGAGGCTGAAGCAGGTGGATCTCTTAAGCTCAGGAATTTGAGACCAGCCTGAGCAACAGTAAGACCTTGTCTCTACTAAAAACAGAGGAAAAAAATTAACTGGGCATGGTGGCATGTGCCTGGGGTCCCAGCTACTCGGAAGACTGAGGCAGGAGGATCCCTTGAGTCCAGAAGTTTGAGGTTGCAGTGAGCTATGATGATGCCACTGCAGTCTAGCCTGGGTGACAGAGTAAGACTCTGTCTCAAAAAAAAAAAAAAAGGAGGTAGGAGAGGACGAACAAGGAGGTGGAGGTGGACTGAAACATCGTCCTCACTTCTTTAGCCTATAGGCCCGTTTGGTCCTCTCCACACACAGCCTTTGGAGGTAGGGGCTATTATTCCATTTTTTTAAATTATTTATTTATTTATTTTTGAGACAGCGCCTCAAGCTGTTACCCTGAATAGAGTTCGGTGGCATCACAGCTCACAGCAACCTCCAATTCCTGGCCTCGAGTGAGTCTCCTGCCTCTGCCTCCCAAGTAGCTGGGACTACAGGCGCCCACCACAATGCCCAGCCATTTTTGGTTGCAGCTGTCATTGTTGTTTGGCAGGCCCGGGCTGGATTCGAAACTGCCAGCTCAGGTGTACGTGGCTGGCACCTTAGCCCGTTGAGCCACAGGCACTGAGCCTATTATTCCATTTTAAAGAGGAAGAAACTAAAGAAGAGAAAGGCCAAGTCACTTGCCCAGCTCCCAAGCACGTTGGTAGAGATCTAAACCCTGGACGACCATCTGTCCCTCAGAGTCCTGGGGCTTCATTATGACACTGTGCCACCTCTCTGAACTGGAGGCCAGGAGCGTGTCCTTCTTTGTGCTTTTGTTTTTGTGCCTCGCATTCTCGTGGGTGACTTCTTCATAAGGGAACTCCATTGTCAAAGCATACGTTCCTCAAGGGAAATGACGTAGAGCAAAGACACTCTGGAAAATCATCCTTATTCAGAAAGAAAACCAAACATCAGCAGAAAATAAACTGAAGAAAATAATTATGGGGACAATGGGTGTGCATGTGAACTAGAGGTTAACTGTGTCCACTGTAGTACTGTCTGTCTTTCAGGTACCCAAGGACCTTCAGCTGCCTTGAGAAATGCTCTCCCTACCCTTGGAAAATGCCCACGATAAACCTACTTTCTGTCAAGTTCCTTGAAACAGCTAGGAACACAATTTCCTTATGAACAAATTCTAGAGTGATGACTACTAAAATCATATTATATTTACCTGATGGAGGTGGAAATGGGGAAGAAAATGGAGAAAAGCTAGACAAGAGATTTCCCTTGCCCCTCAATATTTAATCACTTCTTCCAAAGACTGTATCATCCCTAGATATCTTCAGAAAATTTAACTCGAATTTTATTTTCCCCAAGCATTTGTGGAGCTAAAAACTAGCCGTGTACAACACTAATAAAAAATTACCACCTCCTCTTGACTATGGTGTCTTGACTATTATGTGTCTACACATGATAGATGGGTAGATAGCTGTGAGTGTGACTAATTTGATGTTTCTTAAACCACAGGTGCCATGGAAGGGTGTCTGTCTTAAAGGGTCAGTTTATAGTCAGATACTAAAAGTTCTGGGAATGATTCTTCCAGTCTGGTGCAGATGTCCTCAGAGGAAATTGTGTTTGTATGAAAATGGTGTAAGGGTCAAATGATGGAGCAGCAGACATCATAGGATAGGTGGATGGGCTTATACTGAGGATTGAGCTGCATGATACATTTACAGCCTTGCTATGGCAAATGTAGCAGAGATGTGCAGAAGACTATTCCAGTGCAGGACACATAAGGTCCCTAAGGCATTTAAAAACAAAATCCCATACAGAAGTGAATATTTTACATAATTCTGCCTCTATGGCCATATTAAACACTAACATTCGTATTGCACTTTTATTCTGCTTGTTTAAATAAATCCCCTAATTAAAATGAAATTCCTACAATACATGAAGCCTTCCACAACATTGTCTAATTTATCCTTGTTTAACATACGGGAAACCGAGGCAGAAATATTAATAATTATCCCAAGTTTATGTAGCTAATGAGTATGGAGCTGGGATTTGAACTTGGACCTCCTGCCAACTGCACATTGAGCCACTGCACTGTCCTGCCTCCTAAATTCTCAAGGCCTGGCAGCCCAGGTGTGCATGTACATAGGCCCACTCCCTAGTGGGAAAGGAAAATCAGACCATATAAGAGTCTTTTAACCATCTACCACCTCCATTCTGAAACTCAGACAAACTGTCTACACTTGTCTTCCTTGTTCTGAAAACTACTGGGTTTAAAGTCTTAGTTCTGCAACTTCATAGCATTGTGACCAAAGGCAAGTCACTCAATCTCTATACCCTCTATACCTTTTCCCATTTATGAAAGGAAGATGATCAAACATGTACCTATCTCCTAAGTTTATTTTTAAGATTATACGGGTTAATATCGTTGTAACCATTTAAACTACACAGCCAAATGGTGAAAGCAGTAAGGATTAGGGGGACCTGGGTAGAGGTCCCATGTCTGATTCACCCCTGAATTCCTCACCCAGCTGAGCACATAATAGATGTCAGAAAATAGTAGTGGAATGAATTAAACAAGCAAGGCTTTGGGAAGAAGGACACCCTGAGGAGGCCTCCCATAGGAGTGAGACTTAGAAAAGCAGGGAGAAGAGGGGCAGGAATTGATTGTAGGTACCAAAGCAAGAGGACCCAGGTAGGCTAGGGGGGTTGTAAAGAGACAAAGCTTCCGTAGGGAAGTTATGGCAAATAGAAGGAAAAGCAGGAGGTGGTCGGAAGATAGGCGCCTTGGATTACCCAGGCTCCCCAGGGCTGTAACTCTTCCCATCTCTATGTCTTTAAAATTTTTGTAAATCCATTGCTTAATTTCTCTATACATTAATATTGTAAATATCCTTTTTAAAAAAAAAAAAGTCATAACATCTGACTGCCACATAGTGTTTTTTTTTTCTTTTTTGAGACAGTCTTGTTCTGTTGCCCAGACTAGAATATAGCAGCAGCATCATAGCTCACTGCAACCTTAAACTTCTGGGTTCAAGTGATCCTCCTGCCTCAGCCTCCCAAGTAACTGGGACTGCAGGCACCTGCCAAAACACCCCACTAATTTTTTTTCTGTTTTTAGTAGAGATGAAGTCTCGCTTTTACTCAGGCTGTTCTGGAGCTCCTGAGCTCAGGGATCCTCCTGTCTTGATCTGTCAGAGTGTTATGATTGCAGGCATAAGCCACTCTGCCTGGCCTTGTTACATAGTGCTTTAAGCTTTCTGTAGCATTTGTTATTATTTATATAATAAACATCTATTTTGTAAGATACATAAAGAAATAATATACTAATATATAAAACATTCATATATATATATATATATGGCTTATTTTCTGAGCATTCTTTTCAACTTAGATTTTTTTTGGAGACAGAGCCTCAAGCTGTCACCCTGGATAGAGAGCTGTGGCATCACAGCTCACAGCAACCTCCAACTCCTGGGCTCAAGCGAGTCTCCTGCCTCCGCCTCCCAAGTAGCTGGGACTACAGGCACCCGCCACAACGCCCAGCCATTTTTGGTTGTAGCTGTCATTGTTGTTTGGCAGGCCCAGGCTGGATTCGAACCCACCAGCTCAGGTGTACGTGGCTGGACCCTTAGCCCGTTGAGCCACAGGTGCCGAGCCTTTTTCAACTTAGATTAACACTGAAGACAGGTTAAAAAAGTACCTTGTAAGTAAAGTTTATACCTTACAATGAAGAAAATCAATTAGTAAAGATTAACAGGTAGGGGGCGGCTCCTGTGGCTCAGCGAGTAGGGCGCCGGCCCCATATACCGAAGGTGGCGGGTTCAAGCCCGGCCTCGGCTGAACTGCAAAAACAAAAAAAAATAGCCGGGCGCTGTGGCGGGCACCTGTAGTCCCAGCTACTAGGGAGGCTGAGGCAAGAGAATCGCTTAAGCCCAAGAGCTGGAGGTTGCTGTGAGCAGTGTGACACCACGGCACTCTACCCAGGGCGATAAAGTGAGACTCTGTC
>CAUYON010190007.1:0-30208 GCA_963573935.1 Arctocebus calabarensis
ACAGGCACCCGCCACAACGCCCGGCCATTTTTTGGTTGCAGCCGTCATTGTTGTTTGGCGGGTCCTGGGGCTGGATTCGAACCCGCCAGCTCAGGTGTACGTGGCTGGCGCCTTAGCCCGTTGAGCCACAGGCGCCAAGCCGTTACCATTGTATCTTGAAAGAAGCTGTAGGGCTATAGGCCATTATAGATCTAACTTTTTAATTTATTATTATTATTATTTTTTTTTTTTTGCAATTTTTGCCTGGAGGGCGGGTTTGAACCCGCCACCTCCAGTATATTGGGCCGGCGCCCTACTCCTTTGAGCCACAGGCACCACGCTAGATCTAACTTTTTAAAATTGCATAATTTTCTGCGGCTTGGTTAATGACACAGTCTAGTCCCCCTTCTCTATTGATGAGCATTGTTTGTTTCCAGCTACCAACAGCGCTTCAGTGGACATCTCTGCACCTGTCTCCTTATGCTCTACTGCTTTTATTTCTGTGGACAGAGCCTGAGGAGTGAGTTGAAGAAATTTTAAAAAGACTGGTCAGAGGCCCTTTTAAAAATTCAATAAAGGTCTTTCCAGTCTTTTCCAGAAGGGTGGAATGATGTGTGTTTCCATCAGCAACGTGTATGAACTGCCCTCCCAACCACTCCCCACCTGCTCCGTGCCATCGACATTATCAAGTCCTGTCAATGTCAGGTATCCCTTGAATTGTTGCCATCCCTTGGATGTACAGTGATACCTTATTATCACTTCCATTTGCATTACCTTGAACTACTACAGAGCCTGAACGTCTTTTCATGTGTTGTTGGTCATTTAGATTTGCTTGTCTGTGCATCTCTTATTGATAACCCTGTGCCCCTCTTTCTCTTGGCTCTGTGTTTTCCCAATCAGTATGTAAGTGCTCCCAGCTGTTATATACCCTGCATTGCACATCTTTCCCCAGGCCGTTTACTGTGTATCTGTTGACTTTATTTCTATGTTATTTTTCACTTAACCAAATTCTAATAGTTTTATAAAGTCAGAAATGCATCTTTTCTTTTATGGTTTCTGGGTTTCCAGACTGAGTTAAAATGTCTCCGCTACTCCTTGGTTGTGCCTGTTTCCTGGGTTGTCTTCTAGTGTTTTTATGGTTTTATATTTAAATAAATCCAGATGGATTACGGATTTTGATATATGCTGTAAGGTAGGGAACCAATTTAATTTTCTTAGCTGTGCCAACGTCATTTATTGCATGAATCATTTTCCCCCTTGAATTGAAATACCTCTTTTGTTGGATTTAAGTGAAAAGCACTGCCAAACAACTCTATTCTGCTCCACTTGTCAATTTGTCTACCATTACCATACAGTTTTATTAATAACCACAGAGGTTTCATATAATGTATTTTAATTTCTACCAAGGAAGATCTTCACCTACTTCATGCTATTCCTTTTCATAATTTTCTTGACTCTTTTTCAATTTCATTATTTTCCATTCCAAAATAAACCGCATTGGGAATTCTAATAGAATTGCATTACATTTAGATCTTAATATGGGGTATATCGACATACTAGGTCTTCCCAACTAAGAATACATTTGTTTCATTTTGTTTGGTGCTTATTTTTTATACTATCAGAAGTTCTAGAGCAATCTCTTTGCCTTCATTTTTATTTTTTGGTAAAGCTGTATTGAGGTGTAATTTACGTACCATAACATTCACCCATTTAAAGAGTACAATTCACTGATAACTTGCTTTTACTGCATTGTATGGCCATCATATGAGTATTTTAGAAAATGTCCATCACCTCAAAAAGAACCTTGAGCCCTTTTCAGGGATTACTGGGTTGCATCACCATGCCCAGCTTGTTTTTCTATTTTTAGTAGAGACGAAGTCTTGCTTTTTCTCAGACTGGTCTCAAACTCCTGAGTTAAAGCAATCCACCCACCTTGGCTTCTCAAAGTGAACCTTTTCAGTCACTTCCCATTTCTGCCCCCAGCCGTAGTAGCCACTACTCAAAATAGAGAAAATACTCTCTATATTGATTTGCCTTTTCCTGAACTTCTTTATTCGTGTTTATCCTGAGAATTTAATTTTCTTATTGCATTTTCTAGTAATTTCTGAACATTGCTTAATTATAGTGGTATTTATTTGTAATTATAATGACAGTTACTTTGGTGTTTCACGCTTTAGAATGACTTTTTATTTTTTTCTTCTTCTTTTTTGTTTTTTAGAGACAGAGTCTCACTTTGTTGCCCTCGGTAGAGTGCCGTGGCATCACAAGTCACAGCAACCTCCAGCTCTTGGGCTTAAGCAATTCTTTTGCCTCAGCCTCCCAAGTAGCTGGGACCAAGGCGCCTGCCACAACGCCCGGGTATTTTTTTGTTGCAGTTTGGCCAGGGCCGGGTTCCAACCCGCCACCCTTGTATATGGGGCTGGCACCCTACCCACTGAGCCACAGGCGCCGCCCTGTTTTTATGTTTTTTGAGACAGAGTCTCACTCTGTCACCCTGGGTAGAGTCCCATGGTGTCGTTGCTCAGAGAAACATCAAACTCTTGGGCATGAGCAATCCTCTTGCCTCAGCCTACCAAGTAGCTGGGATTACTGGGTTGCATCACCATGCCCAGCTTGTTTTTCTATTTTTAGTAGAGACGAAGTCTTGCTTTTTCTCAGACTGGTCTCAAACTCCTGAGTTCAAGCAATCCACCCACATTGGCTTCTCAGAGTGCTAGGATTACAGGCATGAGCCACCTCACCCATCCATCTAGAATGATATTTGCTGTTGATTTTTGGTAACCTGTCTTTATTATACTTGAGCATGTTTTATTCTGTTCCACGGTTCTTAGAATTTTAGGGGAGAGGAGAGTAGCATTTTATCAAATGTCTTTTTAGCTTTTATTTATTTGATTGGTTTTTCTCCATTGATTCATTGATTTAAAAAATTATGTTGCTAATGTCCATGATCATTAATTGTCCTTGTCTTGGGCGGCTCCTGTGGCTCAGCGAGTAGGGCGCCGGCCCCATATACCGAAGGTGGCGGGCGCCTGTAGTCCCAGCTACTTGGGAGGCTGAGGCAAGAGAATCGCTTAAGCCCAAGAGCTGGAGGTTGCTATGAGCAGTGTGACGCCACGGCACTCTACCCAGGGCGATAAAGTGAGACTCTGTCTCTACAAAAAAAAAAAAAAAATTGTCCTTGTCTTTGGGGATAAACTCTACCAGGTCGAACTATAGTATCTGATGAACTGGTAGAGACAGAGTCAAAAACTACAAGATTGAGAGGAAGTTACCTTCCCATTCATGTTAGTCTTTTATGCCTTTTATGTAGTAATTAGTAATATATTTCCTTAATCATTGGCTAGAGCTGTACCATGCAGTCACACTAGCCACCTTTCAAGTGCTTAGTAGCCACACAAGTCCAGTGGCCACCACATCAAACATCAATTAGAACAGAGTCAGTGGAGTTTTTGTATGGCTTGGTGACCCAAGAAGGTTTTTTACGGTTTTAATGGATTACTTAAAAAGAAAAAAAAAACATGTGACAGAGCCTCTGAAATATTGACTGTCTGATCCTTTATAAAAGTTTGAACCTTCATTATTGTCTCCTGACTTGAGATCATTTGCATATACCCCCTTATCAGTTTTCCATAGAATACCATCAATAAGATTGTTTGCTTAATCTTATTCTTTAAATAGATTTACCTTTTTTTTTTTTTTTGCAGTTTTGGCCGGGACCGGTTTGAACCCGCCACCCCCTGTATATGGGGCTGTGGCGCCCTACTCCTTGAGCGTCGCCCAATAGATTTACCTTTTTAACTTAAACTTTTAAAGGAAACATCATATCCAATACCATAAATCGGAACATGTGCCATAAATAACTAAAAACGTAAATACAATGAAAACCAACAATATTATTAAATTGTAATTACAAACTACACCTTGCTTTTTCCTTTGTTAAAAAGAGAAATTAGCAAGTGGTAGGTATTAGAAGATACATCCCCAGCAGCCAAGATGTTTTCCTTGATGTAATCAGACGTGTGCAAAGAAAATTGAAAGACACTGCCTTCTGAGATGGTTCAGTGTCCTTTAAGTCCAGACACATGTGCCTCTAAAATCACCCGCACATATGTTCCTCAGTTTTAGAATACTGGGCCGAGGGTAGGGGAGAGCAGAGAGCATGAAATTGGCTTAGATGATGTGGATTAGAGCATCAGATGCAAACTTATAGTTGGACTGTATCATTCCCCAGAAGTATCATTGCTAAGTTAAAAATGTAATGTTATTTTCTCAGCTTTTATTGATGTTTGCTCTGTATTAAAAAAGGCCATTGGAAAAATATTTCTGCATCTTCTGCAAAACTGCAGTCAAATATATGTTTATTTTACTTAAAGATTAATCCAGTAAGTCCCTTCTAGAATTTTTAACTATATATGTAGCAGATTTGCTTTCTTTAAAATATTCTTCCTGAAATTTCTTTTTGACAATTTGACATTTTTGACATTTTGTGGTGGGTGAATCTGAGCCCCCGCCTTTGATCCAGGAATAATAAGAGTTTCAAATCATTTGCTTGGAGTTCCAGGAAGCTTAATGCTAAATGTAATTCTTACTAAATTATATTTCTTTATTTTCTGATTTCTCGTGAACAATCCTTTCTTAAATGTGTTTTTGTTGTTTTTAAGTCAGTATTGTTGAGGTGCGATTTATGTATAAGCACAACAATTTCAGTATATACTTCAGAGTTTGGAGCCTGTGAAATGACCGCCATAATCAAGACACAATATTTCTATTATCCCCAAATTACCTCTTTCTAGTCAATCCTCCTTCCTCTCCATCACCACCTCCATCCCCTAAATCCCACCTCCTCAGGTAACCAGTGATCTGTCACCTTAGCTCAGTTCCCCTTAGAAGACATATGGCACTGTCTGGGGATGTTTTAGGTTGTCACAACTGGGCAGGTGCTACTGGCTGCTGGTGGGTAGAGGCCAGGAGTGCTGTAAAACATCCTACAATGCACAGCATAGTTCCTCAGAACAAAGAACTAATTGGCCAAAAAATGTCAATAGTGCCAAGATTGAGAAGCCCTGCCATAGATACAGATGGGGTCTGCAAATGATCGTCTACAGGCCCAATCCAGCCTGATTGCCTATTTTTATACAACCAATAAGCTACAAATGGTTTTCACATATTTAAATGGTTGAAAAAAAACCAGAGGAATAATATTTCATAACAAATGGTCTGTCCCTAAATGAACTGGATGATGCTTGCCCACATTGGTGAGGGCGACTCTTCTGTAATCAGTCTAGTGATTGAAATGCTCATCTCTTCCAGAAGCACCCCCACAGACACACCCAGAAATAACATATAACCAGCTAGCTGGGTACCCCTTAGCCCAGAGGGGTTTTATTGACAAATAAAATTAACTATTACACCTTTGGGCATAGAGTGGAATTTGATTATGGTTTTAATTTCTAATTCCCTGATAATCAATGGTGTTCAATGTCTTTTCATGTGCTTATTTTGCCTTTGTATCTTTTTTTGTGAAGTGTCGCTTTGAATCTTTTGCTCATTTTTTATTGTATTGTCTTAATAAGGTGTAAGATTTCTCTTTATATTCTGGATATAAATCTTTTATCAGATCTGTGTGTGTGTTTAAAAAAAAATTCTTTATCAGATACATGCTTTTTTTTCCCCCAGATACATGCTTTGCAAATGTTTCTCCTAATCTATGGCTTGCCTTTTCATTTTTTTAACCATATCTTTTGAAAAACGAAGTTTTTACATTTTGATAAAGTTCCATTGATCAATTTTCTCTTTCAGGGTTCATGCTTTTTTTGTCTTCTAAGATCCTACAGACTATCTCCCTTATTTTCTTCTACAAGTTCAGAGTTTAGCATCTATGTTTAGGACAATGATCCATTTTGAGTTCACTTTTTCCTACATGTTATCCACTTGTTCTATCATTTGTTTGTGAAAAGACTACTCTTTGTTCCATTGAATTACCTTGGTGCCTTTAGCAAAGATCAATTGATATGTTGTTATTTCTTGGCTTTCTATTCTGTACCATCCATATCCTTGTCTGTTCTTACATCAATACCACACTGTCTTGGTTACTGTAACTTTATAGTAAGTCTTGAAATCAGGTTAAAAAAAAAGTCAGAGGCATCTGACTCACACCTTCTAGGTATCCCAGGAGGCCCAGCCCTGCAGGGAGACCTGTGTTCTGGGAGGTGGTGAGAGGTGTGGCTATGGATTTCTGGCCTTGATTCCAACTTTGTTCTTTTTTCCAAATTGTTTTGCTTATTTTAGGTCCTATGCATTTTTATATAAATTGAGAATCAGCTTATCAATATCTATAAAAAGGCCTATTGTGATTTTGATTGAAGTTGGGTAGACCTGGGAAGAATTGACACCTTGACCTTGAGTCTTCCAGTTCATGAACATAGAATACTTCATTTATTTAGTTCTCCAATTTCTCTCAATAGTGTTGTATAGTTTTCATTGTACAGGTTTTGCATCTATTCTGGTTAATTCATCCTGGTTTTTGATGCCATTATAAATGAGATAAATGTATTTTAACATTGTAAGCCACCTCATGCTACCAGTTCTCAGAAAAGGAATTTGATTAACTACAAAACAATAAGGTGGATTGGGAAGGGCTAGGCTGGAAAGGGTGCAGTCGGGCAAGGGGACAACTCATCACAGACACTAGAGCACCTGCATTCCACTGGGCAAAATGATGGGTAACCCAGCCCAGCATTTGGCATGAACGCAGGCAGGGAGAGCGCAGTGGCAGGAACACAGGCACAGGTAATGGGCAGGCAAACAGGTGTTGTCAGGGAAGCGTGCAATGGGAGAGGGGATACAGACAGAGAGCGGCAGGCCTCAACTCCCTGGAGAAGGTGATGGGCAGCAAAAGAGAAGGTTGTGTCAGCCGACTGGGAAAGAGTCATGAGGCCCTTTACAGACAGAGCTTGGGCTCAGGGAATCGGTATCTGACGAGGAGTCTGGAGAATAATCCTCAGCCGCAGAACTGGAACACATAGTCAGGGCTTGTCCAGAGTCATGCGTCCCAACCTGTAGTCTCATTGTGTTAGATTCTAAACTCGCCTTCAGAATGTAGTCCTCGGTCTGGTCTGAGTAGTCTCATTATGTTAGGTTCTAAACCCACCTTCAGAATGTAGTCCTTGGCCTGGTCTGGGGTGGGAAGGCGGCTGCCAGACACCAGGAACCAAACAAAAGAATCTGGTTGGCCTTCTGGGAATAGAAGGGAGATAAATTGTGTTTATTAAAAGAATTTTGGTGTCTGTCATCAGTTCCGATTCAACCCTTCCTAGTAGGAGCAGGTAAACAAGCAAAAGAGGAAATGCTGGCAGTCTGGGTGAATTTAGATGGGCAGAAAACCAGACTTACTTGCTTTAATGGAGGTAGACGCATTCATCTCTTTTACTGGAAGGTACTCAGCAGGTGCTGCACAGCCCAGCATCATCTCAAAGGCTCATTACCTCTTTTTACTTAAGTGAATGAATGCATCTGCACTTTTTCAAATTCAACCACCAGGAAAAGCCTTTTGAACCCCAAATAATCAATTCATCTCCTATAAGATCTTATCTCTGACCCTATTTCACAGCTATCTGAGATGTTGCCTTGGCTAGGTCCCCAATGAATAGAATGGAGGGAGGGGGCCCTATTATTTGCCCTTTTCTTGAAGATGATGCCCTTGCTGCTGGCTTGATCTCAGAGTAGGGTGGGGTAGAGGTGTCCTTCTCTGAGATGGAGACACTGGAAGAGGAGCCAAGTGGAGACAGAGCGTGACAGGCTTAGTTGTAGATGTAAGTTTGAAGGGCCAGCAAGATACCAAGTTGAAAGAGTCAAAAGGCCATTAGATGTACAGACTAATGGATGTTTAATAAATGTTCAAGAGATGCTAGCTTGGTAGTGCATTTGCCTGCACCAGTGTCTGCAGCATGTACTCTGGCTTTTAACAGCCACATTATTTTAGAAATTAAATGGTACCAAGATTGAGTCCCACTGTACTTCCCTTTCTCTGGGACAACTGCAGTTAATAGTTTGGTGTTTTATGCAAAAAAGTTGAATTATGTAAGTGAGATTTCATATTTACATATATGAAATATCATTTATATGAATACACAATGCCAGGGTTCTGTTCTGTGACTGGTTTTCTTCACTTAGTGCCTTATCATGGATAACCTTCCACAACAATACTTAGAGATCTACATAATCCTTTTCATGGCTGTCTGGTGAATATAACTTCTGTTTATTTAAATAGTCTTCCTATTGTCAAAACTTAAGCTTGATCTCAAAGATGCGCCATTGTATGTAAAAACAATGCAACAGATCATCCTCCTGATAAGTCTTTATACAGCAGTCCAATTATCTCTTTAGAAGAAATTCTTAGACATGAAATGCACATTTTAAGTTTCCATGTAGATGTTTGGATTTCCTTCTGGTAAGACTGTACCGGTCTGAACTCCAGTGAATAAGAGTGCATGCTTTTCTCACTCACTTTGGTCATTGTCTCTTTTATCTGTGCTATTGTGGATTTTGAAAAATATAATCTCATTTTGATTTGCATTTCTTTAATTATTAATAAAGGCAAATATCTTTTCATTGGCTTATTAGCTATTTACATCCCCCTCCCCCTGTGGGTTGCCTATTCATATTGTCTTTTTTTCTTCTAAGATTTATAAGTGCTTTTTTTTTTTTTGAGTCTCACTTTGTCACCCTTGGTAGAGTGCTGTGGTGTCATAGCTCAAAGCATCCTCGAACTCGTGGGCTCAAGCCTTTCCCTTGCCTCAGCCTCCCAAGTAGCTGGGACTACACAACACTGGGCTATTTTTAGAGATGAAGTCTCACTCTGGCTCAGGCTGGCCTTGAACCTGTGAGTTCAGACAATCCATCTGCCTTGGCCTCCCAAAGTGAGCCACCGTGCTCAGCCTATAAGTGCTCTTATATATCACAGATATTAACTCTTGGCTATATGTTGCAAACATGTCATACCGGTTTTTATTTTGTCTTTATTGAAAGTGATTATGGTATCCCTTGCTGATCACAATTTTTTGCTATTATATAATCATATCTAAATCATTCTTATTTTTTACAATTTCTATCTTTGGATTATGCTAAGAAAATACTAATTCAACCAAAGTTTGTTTATTTGTTTATTTATTTTGAGACAGAGTCTCACTTGGTCACCCTTGGTAGAATGCTGTGGCATCTTAGCTCACAACAACCTCAAACTCTTAGGTTCAAGTGATCATCTTGCCTGGTCTCCCAAGTAGCTGGGACTACAGGCGCCGGCTACAATGCTGGACTATTTTTTAGAGATGGGGTCTCGCTCTGGCTCATGCTGGCCTCGAACCTGTGAGCTCAGGCAGTCCACCCGCCTCAGGGATTATAGGTGTGAGCCACTGCGCCCGGCCCAACCAAAGTTTATAAATATTTTCTTCTGGTAGTTTATACTTTTATTTTTTACATAAAATGCAAGTCTAAGGATGCCAAGCCTCACCACTGCACTCAGCATGCTGTCACTTTCCACCTGACATGTGCCACCAGGCCTTGGAGGATCAGCCCCTTGCTTACTTTCCACCCTCATGCATCAAATACACCATCCCGAGCTAGTTCACACCACGTGGCTTCTGTGGGAAATGCCCTGGCTCAGTTTCTTCCCCACCCCCAGTGAACTTCCAAGCAGCTGGCAAGGCTCACCTCCAAGGCACCTCTGAGAAGCTTTCCTCCTTCCCAGTCTGAGTCAGGTGCTTCCCTGCCCTGCCAGCTCCCTGACTCCTGGTGAAATGTGCATTTGTGCATTTCTTTCCACTACAAACTTGTAAGCTACTTGAGACTCAATCCAACACATGGCACCCAGTACTGTGCCGTGTAGTAGACTCTATTCTTGCCTCTGGTCTGATGTGCGTTTTAGCATTTGGCCAGGAGACCAATTAGAACAGTGTTCTCAACCTTCCTAATGCCACGGCCCTTTAATATAGTTCCTGTGGGTCGCCACCCACAGGTTGAGAAACACTAAATTAGAAGTTCACATGTAGTAGTGATGTCAGAGTCCAGGTAGAGGATAAAGGCCTGGATTGAGCAGTGGGTTTGGAGAAAGACCAAGGAGAAACAGACACAGGTTTAGTAGATAGAACTGACGGTGCTTGAGCAGTGTTTTGCTTGAGTTTTTCCCCAAACCTTCAACACACAGGAAAATCAAAATCTTAACCTATTAGCACTGTCCTTTGGATTCTTGGATTATTTTGTTTGTAATTATCCCTACTTCTCCTCCCTTCTGTGAAGCTGGGTGACCTTGCCTAGTCATTACCTCCATGTCATCATTTGTCAAATAAGGTTAGTTTCCACTTCCAAAGCCAGTTATGCAGTGGTTTCCAGGACGTGCCATGTGTTAAGAACCCTTGTTGCATGTAGTTCTCAGTGAGGTCTCTACGGTCCGCCACCCTTTACCTGGTGCTGCTTGGGTCAGTTGTCAGCTGCTGACAGGTGGAAGGGATGCCTGCCGAGAGAAGGTGAAATCAGCTTTTACTATTGGGTTTCCACGAGCCATGGGTGTGCCCTGGACGGCTGGCCCTGGCCTGGATACCTGTTCACACTGGCTTTCTTGCTCTGCTCTGCTGACCGTGCTGCCATTCTTTGTGCTCCCAACACATCCTCAGCTCTGCTCCTTCTGGCTGTGTTTCTGTGCCACAGGCACCATCTAATTGCACCTTTATTTCTGGCTCTCCACTGCCACTGCCCTCCCTGCCTCTGGTCAGCCAGTGCCAAGCAAAGCAGCAGCAACACCAGTCCCCACCTCATGTTTCTACTCCTGACCATGCCCAGCTCTTGCTCCAGCTGTGCCAGAGCATCTGCGGTGCCTGCATCTCAGTTAGAACCTCAGTCTCTTGCTCAAGCCCTTGACTTTCTCCTCTGACTCTGAGCCTGCATCCTCACCCTGCCTCACCTCTTGGCCCCAATGGCAGTCTGCCTGCCATTGTCAGCCCGCATCTGCTTACCTCTGCTCCTTTCTTCTCCATCACAGAGAACGCCTGCTTTGTTCCTCTGCCCAGTCCCTGTACCACATACCCACAGCCAGCGCAGAGGTCTCTTTGGAGAGACTTCCTTCCCATCACTGGTGGCTCAGAACCCGTTCCTGGGGCCAGGGCTTTGTACACGTGTGCGCAGGGCTTTCACAGCGCCTCCTTGATCCTCACAATGCCCCTGCTCAAGCCTTCCTTCAGCCAGCACTTAATTAGCTGCCTCTATGTGCCAAGCCCTTAGAAGGACGAAGTAAGGCTTAGCTCGGCTCTCAGGGAGCGCCGCTCTAATAGGCATGATTCTAGCTGCCTCAGCTGTGAAATGGGGGCAGTGATGTTACATTACCTCATGGGGCTGCTGTAAGACTTCTTTGAAATTGTATGGGAGCCACCGTGCAGTGCTGAGAGTGTTGACGTCCATTTATAGCCAAAAAAACAGGCCTGGAGCAGTGAGGACTGCCCACAGTCACAGGACACCGCCCCACCCATGGTCCCTTCTCCTCACACCCCCTCGGCGTCCCCACTCCCTGTCGGGTCTGTTTCTCTCCAAAACAGGGCCCTGCGATCCAGACTCAGTCACCCTAGTGGCATCATCGCCCTAGGAAAGGAGAAGTTAGTCGTTTTCACCCCCAGGCCTTTCTTTAGCCTCCTAAGAGGGCGCGCTGCTCTGTCACTCCTGGTGGGCACAGTGCTTCCCACATATGCCTGGGTGCCTCAGAATCAAGTTCACAGTGGCTCACCCAGCTCGCTGCCCTCTCTGTCCAGGCCCAGTGCCGTTAGTCATGTATTTCCGGAAGCACTGATGAGATCTGTTTCTTGGCCTCGGGAAGTCTGAAATGGAGTGTAACTAGGTGTCTGCCTCAGTGATGGAGGTGTGCCAGCTCCGTGAGGAAGGCGCTGGCAGAGTAGGCACAGGAGAGGGAGGAGGGCCGCCTTTGATTGGGCAGACACGTGACTGGCGTAAAGTCAATGGCAGGTAAAAGCAGCTTCAGCTGGGAGAGAAAGCTGGAAACATTTTCAGCACAAGATGAAATATCTAGTACCTCTTGGAAGAAGTCTTACATCTTGGGGAAGAATGGGAATAGCTCGTGCCCTGCTGAGATCTTGTTAATTTCAAGAGTCGAAATAAAGAGGACTGGTTTGTCCTAAAACCTGGCCCTTTGGAGAAATCTTCCAGAAGGTGGCATGATGAGGGCAGGACTTCTGAAAAGCAGCAGGAACATTTTTCACCTTGTTTCAATTTTTTCAAAAACAATATAAAAATACTTGCATGATTTTAAAGCATAATATTTTTAAATTATGAAAGCAATATCGTATTATATGGAAAGGGGGCGGGAATTGGAGGAGGGAATACCTGTCATCTCACAAAACAAACTGATGTTTATTCCTTTCTGGCCTGTTGTTGTGTGCGTGTTTGGGTTGTGATAATATTTGTCATATATTATTTGTATGCTGGTGTCACTCTAAGTTATTTTTGAATGTTTGATGAAATACTTACAGAGGAGTGCAGAAAATATATGTGCAATTTAAAGAATAATTTCAGAGCAGATACTTTTGTAACTCCCACCCAGGTAAAAGATTAGGTTTGCAGACCACAAGAAGCTCCCTTCTGTCATGGATTCTTCCCCAAACACAGCCCTCCTTCCCTGCCGGAGATAACCACTCTGGACTTTTCTGATCATGTTTCCTTGGTTTTTCTTCTTGGTTTTGCCACTAGATGCAAATGCTATAATTCACTTTTGCCTATTTTTTGGTATATGAATGAAATCTACTGTGTTTATTTTTATGTTCGCTTCTTTTCCTCAATTATTGTGCAGAAGATGTATATCAATTTTCAGTGTAAAAGAGAAGAAAGTAGGAGTTTTATGTTCCTGCTCAATTTCTATCCCAAATCTAGGTTTTATCTGGTAGCCCAGGTTTGTGAGACTTTAACAGTCAGGAAGAGGCGTTCCTTCATCCTGCTTGTGACTTTCCCAACCCCCACTTGAGGTCACAAACTAGGAAGAGTCCTTGGCCCGCCCCCCTTGTTTCCTAGCAGTAGGGTGCTGGCCTCCTTCCACCATTTGGCCTGTGTTCTAGGAAGCAGCCCCCCCTGTGGGCTGCCAGAGGCCCTTGAGCCACAGCTGCTGTCCTTCCAAGGGCTGATGGAATTATTTCTGGGGCCTGGGGACAGCTGGGAAGAGCACTGAAAGCACAGCCTGAACAGCACAGCTGGGCTGAGCAGTCTGCTGGGGGCCAGGTGAGGTGGTGGATGGCGGTGACGCCACTGCTCCTCAGATGCTTGGTCTTTCCTGGTTAAGGCCCCGGTCAGGAGTCAGGAATCCTTGTTTCCAGTGTGTCACACCTCTGTCGCTCTTCCAGGGAGGAGCTGGGCTCCTGGAGTTACTCATTACTTAACCATTGCTGGTCCTCAGCCTCTGCAAGCTGCAGACCCCAGGGAGTAAGCAAGCACTCACAAGGAATTAGGTTCTGCCCAAGCACCCAGGACTCCCTGTGCACCCATGGGCTGCGAGGCACGCGTGGGCACACATCATTAACAGACAGTAAAGCTCATGCTCGCCCCACAAGGCCCACACCCAGGGCACTCAGCTCTGACTCCCGACATCTACCCCATTTCTCTCCCTTGCCTTAGAGCTAATCTTGTTGAACAAGTGGTCAGCAGCTCTATTTCTTACCACCCTTTCACGGCTAATCCTTTGGAATTTGGCATTCGCCCACTGCACACTGATGCTTGCTCATTAAGTCCAGCCACACTGAGCCAGCCCACTTCAGATCAACCCATGAGATTAAAACCTTACTTGATTTTAGCCAGTTAAGGATGTACTTCTATGAATTTATTAATATCTATCCCTTCCCAGAATCTATTTCTTTTTTTTTTTTTTTTTGCAGTTTTTGGCGAGGGCTGGGTTTGAACCCACCACCTCCGGCATAAGGGGCCGGGTGCCCTATCCCTTTGAGCCACAGGCACTGCCCCCCAGAATCTATTTCTTTCATTCAACTCCTGCTTGGGTTGGACCCAAGAGATGACTGTCTCTCTTTTTTTTTTTTTTTTTTTTGCTTTTAATTTCAGCTGGCTTTTACTTTTCTTAGTTTCCTTGTTTTTTTGTTTGTTTGTTTTTTTCCATTGTCCTTCCTTGTAACGGGGCCGGTTGCCTCCCAAGTAGCTGGGATTACAGGGCTCGCCACACGCCTGGCGGTGTTCTTTCCTGGTGGTAGTAGAGATGGGGTCTTTTCTCTGGCTCACTCATACTTACGCTGGTCTTGAACTGTGAGCACTGGAAATCCACCCGCCTCCGCCTCCCACAGCACTGGGGTTACAGACGTGAGCCACCACGCCCGGCCAGAGATGACTGTCTCTTGATCTTCACTCACAACAGCTTTTTTAGACTTTCTTGGGATCAAGCCTGTGGGCACCATTTCCACATGTCCTGCCTTGGCACGTTGGGATCGTGGTTCCTTTTCCTTTCTCCTCCTGCTTGGTACTGGGCTCTGACCTACAGTCCTGCCCTCCCTGGTCCTACCTTCTCCACCGTGCAGCAACAGAGGTGGTAACAGTTTTCCAGCTGTACATGCTTCATGGTCGGGTACAGATGGTCCTCAACTGCCACCCCCGCCAGCTCTCCCCTAAAATGACACTTGCCGTATGTGGGCTCAATCCTGCTCAGCCCCTGGGCTAAGGGAAGTGAGGCCCGGTGGGACATTGGGAGGCCTCCTTAGCAGCCAGTTTGGTGTAAGAATCTGTCTTCCACCTGACTGTCCGTCTTCCTATGCAGGTCCCTGCTGTCCAAATCCAGCATTAGCCCTTGGAGATGCCTGAGCTCCAGATGAAAGATGGAGGGCCTTCCTTTTCCCTCTCCCTAAGGCTGGTTCCACTTCCAAAGTCCCTCAAAACATTTTGCAAAAAATCTCCCAGGGACCCAAGTCAGGCCCATCATTCCGAACAGTCCTCTGGACATCCATACTGGCCCGGGTTGGGGAGGAATCTAGGAAGAGTCCCAGGTTTCTGAATGCGGTGACTGGGGTGGGAGAGTTGGTTTTGGACAGGTTGAGTTTGTGCCACCCATGGAACACCCCAGGAGGATGGTCTAGTGAGCATGGGAATAATAGTTATAAAGTGCCCCACTTCCCTCATTAGCATAGAACAATTTTCTGACGAAAGGTGAAGAACTTAGTCACAGGGCAGGTGAAGTTTGATGGAGGGGTGTTGGGAGGGGCACAAACAGCTTGATCTCTTTCTTTCACTTGTCACCTAATCGTTAGTAGTCGTTAATTCACATAAATGGGCTAGGGAAGTGGCTACCTTTGAGAAGGAGGATGTGGGGTCAGATGAGGTGCAGGAACCTGAACAGTAATGACATACTGAGGTCACTGGCCTCTGGGTCACTGTCCTATATACCTAATAATATCATAAATATTATTTTAAACCTCAATAGTTGATCAAAATAATTAAGAATTAATCATAAAATTATACCACACGCTTACATATTAGTGAAGTATTACTATTTAGAAAGTAATTTACTCATTTAAAAATTAAATTTATTAACTTAAACCCTTGGCATTTTAAATGCCACCTGAAACATCCCTTGGGCTTTGATGTTCTGTGACCAGTGGGTTTGTCATCCCTTCCCTGAGTGACCAGCACCTCACCCTGCCTATTTCAGGGATGGCTCTCTAATGCCAGCCTTCTATTTTTCTTTCCTTCGTGCTGATCAGAAGAAAAAGAGCTGCTGGTTTTCATTTTCCTTTCCAAACAACTTCAGGGTGTTGCCTTTGATCCTTTAACAAATGATATCTGCTTGGAGCGAGGGAAGAGCCACGCTTGCCCACTTGTGTCCTCCGTGACCTAAGCTGGCCCCACTTGCCCCTGAGGTTCCATTAGGGTTGGTGTAAATGCCACAGATCCTTCATGTCACGGGGCAGTGTATAGCCTCCTCTCGTGCATCTTTGATTATCACAGTGACTGGTTATCTGTAAAAACACGTACTTTTCTGTGGATTCTATCAAAAGATGAAATGTGAGTGTTGAACTAGAGCTCATTAAAAATAAGAAATATGGCCAGCGCGGTGGCTCACACCTGTAATCGTAGCACTCTCAAAGTCCAAGGAGGGTGGATTGCTTGAGCTCAGGAGTTTGAGATCAGCCTGAGCAAAGCAAGACCCTGTCTCTACTAAAAAAAGTAGGAAAAAAATCCAAGCCAGGCATCATGGTAGGCACCTGTCATCCCAGCTACTTGAGAGGCTGAGACAAGAGATTGGTTGAGCCCAAGAGTTTGAGGTCGCTGTGAGCTATGATGCAACTAGCACTCTACCCAGGGTGACAAAGTGAGATTCTTTATCAAAATACTTGTCTTAACTATAATACCTATCAAGTTCATTTTAAGGTCTTTAGGCAAGAAGGGTCCCCTTGGCCCTGTTCTGGCCCTAAATGTCTGTGCCAAGTCCCAGAGGTCCCCAGTGCCCTCCAGCTGAGCTGCTGGCAGGGGCAGCTGTGTGGGACAGACTGTGCAGGCTCCTTGTCTCACACCTCTCTAGAGGCTCAGAGGAGCTGGGGAAGGTGATGACAGAAGCAGACAATTCCAAAACAGTGTTGGGCTTGGCATTTCCTTGGCAGTACTAACACTGTATGCCTTCTAGGAGTGTAGGGTGTGTGCATTTCATGAACAAGAAGCAGCAGCTGCCATAACCTCATCTGTCCACCTAGCAAGATGCTTCCTGAGCAATTCTGCATTGGAACTAATCAGCAGTAGTAAAAAAAGGATGGGAGGGGGACAGAGGGATGTTTTTGTTTTCTGGCAAGACAGTTGTTGGATAGCAATAACTGTTACTATTTTAAACGTGAAGAAGCTTTCTCATGAAAGACTGTGCTTCCTAGTTACAGTGTCATCCTGCCACCCTCCCCTACCCAGAAGTCCCTGATCCCAGTTTGCACATCACCTTAGCTCTGATCCACAACTGGTTCCAGAACATCCATGCCACAGAATCAGAAATTGGGAGAGACAAGCTGTGTGCAATTGGACACTTCTTAGGGCATCAAAGATACCTACCACTTACTGTGGATGACATTATTACTTCCCCAGATATTGCAAAATTCCCAAGATCCGTGTATTTCCTGTGCCAGACTATTGCATTAGTCCTGGACAAGTTCCCTTCAGTTCAAGGTCACTGTTGATAAAGTCCAGGGGCTGGAGTGAAAGTGGGTGTAAACTTGATAATTTATGCAGCTCGAGAATTCTGTACTTCTGATTCTTTCTAATAGCATTTATCTATCTGGAATTTTTCCCATTTCTGCCAGAGAGGACAGACGTGTTTTGAATTCTTTCGTTTGCATAGATAAAATAGCAAGATGATCAAAGTTTTTGGCAAAACATATGGACATGTGGGATAAAGCCAGAAGTCTTTAAAGGAGGTGACATTTATTTAAGGCCCATTTGTTACTTCATGACAATTTGATTATACATAGTAACGCTCATTTCCGTCTAGTGTAATGTCTTAGTTTGGGCTAGTATGAGGGAAACAAAACTACCATAGACTGGGTAGCTTAGTAGCTTAGACAACAGAAATTTATCCGTCACAGTTCTGAGGACTAGGAAGTCCAAGATCAAGGTGTCAGCTGATGTGGTTCTTAGTGAAGGCCCTCTTCCTGGCTTACATGGTGGAGAGAGATATGGCTCACTCCTGTCTCTTCTTACAAGGGCACTAATCCCATTCATTGGGGCTCCACCCTCATGACCTACTTGCCTCCCAAAGGACATGCCTTCAGGTACCATCACATTGGGCATTGGAGCTTCAACATATGAATGAGACATAAATATTCAGTTCCTAGCATGTAGTAAGCCAGTGGGCTAGATAATGACGTTGTCTACACAGTTACTGTGTTTTGTAACAAACTGGGTGGTTTGCAAGATGGACACAGATAAGTAAAACTGAGACTGACCTTCTCTGGATATGCTGCCTCAACCACCACAGAGGGAAAGAGAGTCATGGCCAGTGGCATTACAGCACCTGAGAGCCTATATTATAACATTGCTCTCCTATGAGGTCCAGGCTATCCACCCCACTCCCCACCCACTGACTCTGTTGTCTTCACACACCCATGCACACAGACAACAGGTGTGCTGCAGAGAGAATTTGCAGTCACATCTTCCTTTAGTTTAGCAGAGACTATGGGGAAGCTGTAGGATTGAGGTGCTAATAAGGTGGGAAAAGGTAATGAATGTCAGTAGTCAACAGCAGGAGGGATTGGAAGGGATTAAGCTTCTTGGTGATTTATACCACTTGGAAGGGTGGAAATAAATGGGTGGGGAAGATATTGATGTAACAAGCTTCCTGCCATCACCACACAGCTGGTCTCACCTGTTTTCAGCTCTGGTCTCTGCTATAGGGTGAAAGACACCCAGTTAAAACCAATACCTGTGAAATTCATTTGTAGGCAAGAAATGTCCCCTTTAGTCACCTTGTAAAGCAAGCCTTTGCATCTCTCTCACCTACTAGACTGAGTTTCTTGAGAGCAGGGCATGTGTCTTTTTCAGAGTTATCTCCAGATGAAAAGAGAGAAGTTACAGAATATTTTGGTGCACACAAGTATTTACGTTAAAAAGATATTCTCCACAAGCACCATGCGTAGGGAGTGTGTTAAGCAGCTGTGCTGTATTATCCTCCAAATAAGCCAGTGCAGGCCTAGAGTGTCCCAAGGCCTTGGTAGCCCATAGAGCAATGATTTTCAGCCGTGTGCCATGAGAGGCTCTTGGGTGTGCTGTGAAAATTTTTAAAGATCCTGCCTCAGGTCTGAGCCATCATTTACACTGAAGTGGCTCCATTCAGCGGTGTCAGACCTGGGGTCTGGCTCACCCTCCTTTCTGTATTGACATACGGCTCACGGCTAGGATTGTAGCCACCTGTACCAGTCTGCCCAGGCTGCCATAACAAAATACCAGGGACTTGTGGCTTAAACAAGAGAAACTTACTTTCTTGAAGTTCTGGAAGCTTGAAGTTCAAGATCAGGATGCCAGCATCCTGATCAGGTCAAGTTCTAGTGAAAGCTCTTTCCTGGCTGGTAAAGGGCTGCCTTCTCACTGTGTCCTCACCTGTCTTCCTTTTGTTCACGTGCACAGAGAAGGAAAGTCTCCTTTTACAAGGACACTAATGCTATGGGATCAGGGCCCTACACTTACGACTCCCTTATGATTACAAGCTTCCTTGGAGCCCACATCCCCAAATCCAACTACACTGTCAGTTAAGAAATTCAGTATATACATTTGGGGAGGTACAAACTTTTAGCCCATAATAACTCTATGTTTTTTGTTTGTTTGTTGAGACAGAGTCTCACTATGTCCCCATCAGTAGAGTGCCAGGCGTCACAGCTCACAGCAACCTCAAACTCTTGGGCTTAAGCGATTCTCTTGCCTCAGCACCCTGAGTAGCTGGGACTGCAGGTGCTATTACAATGCCTGGCTGTTTTGTTGTTGTTGTTGTTGTGGTTGCAGTTATCATTGTTGTTTACCTGGCCTGGGCCGGGTTCGAACCTGCCAGCCTCGGAGCATGCCCAGGACCCTTCAGAGCCAGGTTAGCTTTCAGAGACAGGTTGAGTGGTGGTGGCAGCCCAGGTGTTATAGATAAAAGGAGTAAATGTTAGAGCTGGTGGGAGCAGTTCTGTCTCCACCTCCCCAATGGCAGAGGGAGGGACTGAGGCAGCTGCACCCAAAGGAAGAGTCACACAGGATTCCTTCTGGCTTCTTTTTAGCTTAAAGAAAAAGATTTTGAACATACATTTTCAAATTTTAAAAGGTTGAAGTGGTGTGACCTTTAATGGGCTACGTGTTATTTTCAGAGCCTCTGTTTCCTCCTCCTAAGTTGGAGCTATTTCCTACTTGTGTGGATTAAATGCTTGTAAAGTGCCAGGCACAGAGTGTTAGTTACCGAGAGCTCTTATTTCTAGTAAAGACGATGCCCTTGGCTTTGTTCCAGCACCAAAGATCAGGCAAGAAAACCCAGTAAGTCACGATCACACCACCCTTCCAGGTTCTCTGCCTTTCAGGCATGTGCCATGAGCATGTGGGCAAACCAACGCTGTCATTTGCAACACTGACATAATGACTGTGAGCAGTTCTCCAGCATAAATATTCCCATTTTTCCTCTTTAAGCTACTTTAAAAGGTGAAGATTTGCACAAAGGATTAGGTGGGTGTCTTCTTTCTGCAAAACTTACCACCACCGTCTTTCCTCTTCTAATGTGAAGAACTTGGACCTCTCTTTTCATAGTCATACTTGGGCCTGTGGGTTTGGTTTTGTAATGAGAGAGAGAGAGAGAAAGAGATCCCCCAGACTTGCCAGGCTCCCTTTGGCCAGGTGGCTGTAGCCATTATCTTAGAGCCAAACCTATGTCTTTATTATCGCCTATGAAATTAAAACTCCAGTTTTCAGATTTTAGGGCAAAAGATTCCTGAAACATGTTCAGCGTCATCCCTGTCTCTCCAACCTGACTCCTTCCCACTGCCTGGCGCCTTCCATGCCAGGGGAACAGGGTCTCTTCTCCCAAGAGGTCAGAATAATACGCTGCAGGGAGCAGATGGTCACAGAGCACAGTTGTCACTTCCAGCCACCTGCCTTATTTATGTCCCTCCTGCAAGCACAGTCCTTGAGGGGCAGCCTTCCCCCACAGCACGAGAACCTGGCGGTTGAGGCGTAATCAGCACCATAGCTTTCTTGGTGTTGAGATCCCGTGTTGTTGAGCCTGGCCAGCCTGGCAAACAACAAACCCGCTGTGTCCAGGGGAGCAGGCTAAGCCCCACAGGTATCTGACATGTGTCCTCCCGAGAGGTGCTCCTTCTGGAGATCCCGGGGCCTCTTCAATCCTGGAACACAGCCTTCCCGGAAACTTGCATGGTGGCAGGCAAAATAAAATGAGTTGGATGAGAGAAAATATGTTGCTTCCTTCCCTCTGTTCATAGTAATGTGCTGTATTAGGAGAGATGGGTGTTATCCTGGACATAGAGTCGCCAGATGGCCCAGAAAATGCATACAGAATTGGTCTCCTCTCCGTCATAAGCCATTTTCACTGTGTTAGATAGAGCACAAGTAGATGAGGCTGTTCATGCCTTCATTCACCAGTTTTGAGTGTCCCAGACTGGCTGAGGAGGGCCAAGGACAAAGATGACTGATGTGACTATGCCTTTGGGGACCTTTGAGGCAGAGAGTCTAATGTGCTGGAAGCATCAGGACCTATGAAGGCACAGAGGGAGTCAGGGAAGGCTCCTCAGAGGAGGAGTCGATTGAATTGGGTCCCGAAGAATAAGTTTCCTGAGTAGAAAGGTGGGCTTTATTTGATCCCAGAAACACACTGCAGTGGTATACTCTTCCCTCCTGCTGGTCAGTTCTGCTCCGTTTTGATGGTCTAAACGCAGATGTTTTCTGTTTAGATACTTAAGGGTCTAGAGAGCTGCTGAAGGTTCTTTTGGCTTCTTTGTTCTGTTTCTAGAACTGTTCCAGATCAGACCCAGGTGCTCCCTGGAAGGAATTCTAATGCACTCACCATGAGCATAGCTATCTGAGCTGCCTAGGCACCCTCCCCTTTTCTTATGTGCACCCTCATTTCACCCCCATAGTGGCTCTCCACATCTCCAACCTGCTCCTCAAGCCCACTTGCTCCTCACTGCTCCCAGGAGCCTGTTAATAATGGGGGTTACATTGATCGATTTTTAAATATTGAACCAGCCTTGCATCCCTGGAATGAACGCCACCTGTATGGTATATAATTCTTTTTGTATATTGCTGAATTCTATTTGCTAATGTTCCGTTAAGGGTTTTTGCATGTGTATTCATGGGGGATATTGCTCTGGAGTTTTTGTTTTGTGTACTATTTTTGTTTGGCTTTGGTACCAGGCTGATTGATCCTGGCTTCATAAAATGAGTTGGGAAGGGTGTTCTTCTCTTCTGTTCTCTGGATGAAATTGGTGTTAATTCTTCTTTAACTGTATGGTAGATTTCTTCAGCTTTTGAAAACTGTTGATGCTTTAGGACTCTATCTGGACCAAAAAAACCTGACTCTCTGGGGGTGGAGCTTGGGCTTAGGTGCTTTTCAAAAGCTCCTCAGATGAGCACAGCTGCGTCCAGCATGGAGCTGTAGTGTTGGCAGTGAACTTCGGGAGGCAACACAGAGCATGGACAAAGCAGAATACTGTGAGGAAGAATGTCATGAATTAAACAGTTGTGAGGCTTGGAGAATTTGGCTCTCTGAGACACACCCCAAGAGCTTCTGGTATCTTCAGGACACCATGTAATACAGTGGGGACTTTGGTCATACAAGACATGTGGGTTTGACTTGGCTACTTGGTAGCATAAATTCCTTAGTGACTGCAGCTTTCTCTCATCTCTAAACTGCAACTCCTTAGGTTGTTTTGAGAATAGAGTAGACAGTACATGTGAAAATGCTTTAGAACTCACATGGCATTTGCTGAACGGTAAAAAAATGATGTTTCTGTGGGCCCTAGCTTACCCTTTCAACTACCTCTGTGTCCTGATTTCCAACAGGACCCACTGGGAGGCCCGAGTGTGGGGAGGGGTTGTGACCAGAGCTGGCTGTAGGACCAATTTCTTCAGGCTATGGAGAAACTTGCCTCCCCTTTTCTACTCACCCTGACCATGGAGTTTGGGCTCTGATTGGAAGGGATGGGACCTTGATAACTGTGCAAGCCACTTTGACCTTGACTGGTGTCCTCTCGCCTTCTGTAGGAACATGCTTGCCAATTCAGCCAGCGTGCGGATTCTCATCAAGGGAGGCAAGGTGGTGAACGATGACTGCACCCATGAGGCTGATGTCTACATTGAGAACGGCATCATCCAGCAGGTGGGCCGTGAGCTCATGATCCCTGGAGGGGCCAAAGTGATTGATGCCACAGGGAAACTGGTGATCCCCGGAGGCATAGACACCAGCACCCACTTCCACCAGACCTTCATGAATGCCACCTGTGTGGACGACTTCTACCATGGGACCAAGGTAATTATGCTCCTGTTTGCCAAAGGTGGCTTCCTCTTGGGCTTCTTTATTCTTCTTCTGAAGCTGCTGCATAGTGGACCCATGTGAGCTGAGTGCTCCCACTGTGTTGCTCCCAGAAGAAGGGTATTTCAAGGGGCCACTATGGCAGCCAGAGTAGGTATTTCTGGTTTAATGTCATAGATTTCCATGGTTATGGAAAAAGCAGCATTTAGGCCTGTTCTGCTGATCACCTCACTTATACATGTATCCCGGTTGGGAACTGATTTTATTTCTGTGTTTTTGTCATATAACAGACATGTCAAGGAAGAAGAGAATAAGCTAGTGTTTACGAACAAATAGGGAAGGGGTTGGTCTGCTGGAGTCCTTTGTGTATGATAAACCAAATTAAGTCCCCGGAGACTATGAAAGACAAATATGCCTCTTCTAGCTGATGGGCTACTTTTGTTATCTCTCCTAGCTTGTTCATTATCTTTAAAAACAGCTTGAAAAAGTATTAGTGGTGGGTTCTCTTTTCAGAGTGAGTTATCATGGACAATATTTAATAGTTACCAAGCTGGACCTGACCTACTGTAAGTTTTTGAATGCCAAAAACAAAAATTCCAACATGTGGAACAAATGAATTAGGAGGAAAGTACATTTTACAAAAAAAGAGCCACCAACAGGATCTTTTACCTTTCCTCTATGCTCCAGGAAACTGTTGTCACTGTCATTTCTCTTCCTTGTAATTGTCTGTCACATACAGGCTTCTCTCCGGACATGAGACTGCTCCTTGAGGGCAAGGGTTGACCATATTCCTCTGCTTTCCGAGCCTGGCAGGGACCTGGGACGAGAGTAGCTGCCCTGTATGTATGCAGGCAGATGCTGGCCCTGGAGGCACAGCTCAGTGGGCCAGCCCCCCCCCCAGAGATGGCCTTTAAGGTCTCCTTGAAGATATCACCGCCTTCCCAATCTAGGGGCTGCAGCATGGACTCTTGGAAAACTGGGCTGTGAGGAGTCATGGTAGCCACTGCCTGACCTGAGCTGAGGCAAGGATGCTCTCGGCTTCTGGTTATACCTGCCCACTCTATCAGAGCCCAGGGAGGACAGGTGGTGCGTGGACCCTCTCTACTTCTCCTCTGAGAATTCCTTGGGCACTACGAGTGATGCTTGGATAATGAAATGGGGAACCCCATTATGGTAAGTTCAAGGTCCTCTTGCAGGATACTCTGCTGGCAGTCAGGACCTTTCTTAAGTGGGTGAGCATATTCAGCTCATCATCCCCATATGCTGAGCCAGGTCAAGGCCTGTTTTGTTTGCCATTATTGCTGTTGCCATTTTTATTGAAGTATAGCATATATACAGAGAAGTATGCAAATTGTGAGTATACAGAATTGTCTCAGCTGAGCACACTTATAATCAGTTCCTGAGTTAAGAAGCCAAATGTCACCAGCAACTGATCTCTAACAGACTTTTCAAAACTAACAGCTTACTTGATATAATTCGCATACTGTACAATTCACCTATTTAGTGTGTACAAGTCAGCGATTTTAGTATACTCATCATAGAGAGATTGGCTTTCACTTTATTTTATTTATTTATTTTTTTATTGAATCATAGTTGTGCACATTAGTTCAACCATGGGGTACAGTGTGGGGGCTTCACATGCAATCTGAGATATTTAAATAATGTTTCTTGTGGCTTACTTAAATTCTAGATATATTTCCTCCTGACTGATTTTGAGGCAAAGTGAAAATTTTGCTCTCTGGAGGCATGTCCATTAGAGCAAAGCTTTAAAAAGGAATTTAAACTATAGCCAATATATAAACAGGTCAGGTGTGAGGTGTGGGAGGGCACGTCTTTGATGAGGTTATTATCCCATGGTAAGACCTTTTCTCCAGAGAGAAGAATATTCACAGCAACACTCACTGGCTGGGACGGCTGTATCTACTCACTAAATAGATCTCAGAGGAACGCAAACAGGGTCCACTGCAATTGTCTGCACTGTTCATTGAAGTAATCAGGTCACTTTATCCATGTGTAATTTGCTTACTATTCTAATTATTTGTTGATATTTTATTATTCCCAAAGAGTATTAGCTTTTCTTAAGCTGAAGTTTTTATAGATTACTAGAGGGTATTACTGCAACTAGTGTAAAAAATAGTGATTAGGCGGCCCCTGTAGCTCAGTGGGTATGGCACCGGCCACATACACTGAAGCTGGCGGGTTCAAACTGGCACTGGGCCAGCTACGAGACAATGACAACTGCAACAAAAAAATAGCCGGGTGTTATGGGGAGGCGCCTGCAGTCCCAACTACTTGGGAGGTTGAGGCAAGAAAATAGCTTAAACCCAAGAGTTTGAGGTTGCTGTGAGCTGTGAGACAGGGCACGCTACCAAGGGTGACATATTGAGACTCTGTCTCAACAAATAAATAAATAAATAATAAAAAAAATAGTGACACCGCAGAGTTCCAGCCCTACTCTCTATTATTCACTGGAGCATTATATTGTTAACTCATGATTTTGCCAGATGGTTACTATACATATGACATATGATAACATTTATGATTATGCCACCTGGAATCCATTTAATATTATGTCTAATTAATTAAAAATTAATATTTTATGGAAGGTGTTTATATCAGTAAGCTTTAGGATGGATTTAATTTGTTTCAGAAAATCTTCAAAAGAACTTTTGATGAAAGATTTGATAAATTTATGAACTCTTCTATGATTCACTTAAGTTGCTTTAATCGTAAACATTAAATAGCCTTTTCTCTGGAAGAGTTTAGATATGAAGCTATGATTTCAAGGATTCTTGGAACTAGATTCATGCATTCATTATGGTACTAGCATGGAGTAAATCACTGTTTCTTTCTAAACTAATTGTGATACAGCTTCATGTTACTATATAGGAATAATATTATTGCCATGGGTAAGATGGATGATGTTTTAATGGGCATTTATAACAAATAAAATATGGTTATTTTACCAAAATTATTGTTATAATAAGCAATGAAAATATCTCATAATTATAATAACAGTAATAATAATAATACCTAACTTTACATAGAATGTATTTTATACATGAACGTATTTAATCTTCATAACCATCATATACGGTATGTACAGTTATTGTCCCTGTTTTACACATTGAGGCACAGAGTGATAAGTGACTTCCCAGAGACACAATTGAAACACACACAGGCTGGTCCAGGGCGAGTGCTTGGCCATCCCGTACCAGCCACAGTCCCTTCACTCATCCTCGTCTTCCTTCCCAAGTGAAACTTGACATCTAAATGAGGAGTATTTCTCTCCATCAGAATAGCGTGCACTGGAGATTACTAGCCAGTGTTGTCCCCGGTACCATTAGTTTTAAAACTGCTGTGCGCTCTGATGATGACATCGCTAAATGCTCCTCTTCTCCCTCTCTCCCCTCCCTACCTTCTCTGTATTTCACATATACCTTTTCCTCCTTCTCTTTCCTTTTCTTACCAAATACATTGCACTGTTCAAAAGAGAAAGCAAAAAACAAACAAAAAAAACCTGGTTAGGCGATTAAAAAACGAAGAGCCCTAAAATTCTGCAAACCAAGAAGTGAGACAAGAAATTTGACAATATGCTCATGAAAATACTACAGCTTTACCTATTTTGTAAATATTAACTTAAATAATATATGATTAAAATATAAAGGCCTTTACATACTCTTTTTACTTTCTAGAATCTGAGTGATGCTTGAGGTAACTGAAGAAAGTATTCTAACAAAGTTCTTATCTTACTGATGATTAGACCAGAATTTTACAACTTAATTTATTAACGTTATTGCTTTTAGACTGAAAATATATTCTAAATCATCACTAATAGTTGATCTGTGGGGATATGTTGGCTCACCTTATCATTTTATTGATCTAACCAAACTTTCTTCTGGACTCTTTGGTCAGTTCTCTTAGAATGAGGGAAAATATGTACTGTAATTATTTTCTCTATTTATATATACATTTCTCTATTCTAAGATTTTTGTTTCTGTTAGAAAGTGAAGAACTCTCTTTTCCAATATCCTCTTTTAGAAAGCAAAGAACGCTTTGGTGTTTAACTCTTTTTGGAAAGGGAAATTAGCAGCTGTAGAGTATTATTCAGACTCAGTCTGATTATGTATCTGGAAAATGAAGTCCTACCTTAACTGTTTAATTAAAGATTGGAAGAAAATATTTAAGCAGATGTTAATCAGGTCTGTAAAAAATATTGCATGCTCCAGCCATTCCAGGTGCAGTGAAAGTTTTCTTTCCACCTACAAAATAAAACAGATACCAGATAGAGAGGCAAATTGCATTTCAAGGCCTAGAAGTTTATCTCTTAAGTTGAAGAGTCTAATGTTTACTACCCAACCTACAGTGCTGGCTCTTTTAAAACAAAAAACACATTTAAATGCACTTTTACAGCTTTGTAATTGACATTATATTATTTATAATTGATGTACATTACGCCAAGTGTATAATTTGATAAGTTTTGACCTATATACACCCATGAAACCATCACTATAGTTAAGATAATATAGTAAAACATTTCTTATTGCAAAATGAATAAACATAGAACAAATATGCAAACCAAAGTTGTACAACTCAATTATTTATTACAAAGCGAATGCTCAGTTAGCCACCACTCAGATCAAGAGACAAAATAGGGCCAGACCCAAAGAGCTCCCTGTGTTCCACCAGTTACTACCTTTTATCTTGCTCACAAAGGTAAATCATATCTTAATTCTTTGGTAATTGTTTGACTTTATTTATAGTATTGGTAAATAAATTTATATTTGTAAATACTGTAGTTTAATGTTATTTTAAATGTATATAAATGGAATGATGTAGCGTGTGTTCTTTAATGTCTGGCTTATTTGCTCAATATTATGCTTATGACAATTAAATTTTATCAAATGATTTTGTGCATATATAAAATACACAATGTGTTTTTCTTCTATATTTTGTTACACTAATTTTTATTTGTCAAGCCAATCTTGCATTCATGGACTAAACCTAACTTGGCCAGGAAACAGATACATAGTTTGATCAATTGATTGATTTAGATAGAGAGATATTGCTATATTCCATTTGGTAATGTTTTGTTTAGAAATTTTATGTGACTGAATATGACATCTTGGGTTCACAAAATAAGAAATTAGAAAATATAGATTAGTGGCAAAGTATAGAAAGCTTCCAATTCTATTTGGGCACAAAGTCTGAGTGGTAATTGACCAACCACTGAGATATGCTGACACAGAGGCGACCCAAACCTAGGTGACGTAGGATGCCAGGATTAAAAAACAAAAACATGTCCCAGACCTGGGTGGAGTGGCATCTGGTTGGTGGTGCCCATCTCATATCCACCAGGAGCAAGGAAACCCCTTGTTTATCCCAGCTTGGCTTTTGATCTGTGCTTATGTCTGGTTGATGCCTAGGGCACATGGAAGAAGAAAAGAAAAACAAAAACAAAAATAATTACAAAAATACAAGCTCTGAAGAGTCATCAGTGGCAGCACATCATGGGGTCATAGACTCCAGAGAATTGCTCCAGACAAGCCACTGAACAACAAACAAAAAAGCCAAAAACATAAATAACAAAAGCTTCCTTGGAGGAGGAATCAAACTCCAGGATTACTGCAAAATATTATCTAAATTGCCCACTTTCAAAAAACATAACAAGACATTTGAAGAAACAATAAAGGCAGCCTCATACACAAAAAAAGAAAAAGAGCAGTGGATAGAAATTTTTTTCTGGGGGACTCAGATGTTGGACTTAGCTAGCAAAGACTTCAAAATAGATATTATTGTATGCCCAAAGAAAACCATTATTAAATAACAAAAGGAAAGTATGAGTATAATGACTCATCAAACAGAGTATCAATAAAAAGATAAAAATTTTATAAAAGAACCAAATGGACCTTTCTCATCTTGAGAAATGCCATCTATGAAAAACTTATAGCTAATAATATACTTAATAACAAAAACAATAATTTTTCCCCTAAGATAAGGACCAAGGCAAAGATGCTCACTTTCACTTTTCACTTTCCAATATTGTACTGTAGGATGTAGACAGTACAGGAAGGAAAAAGAAAAGAAATTAAATGCATTAAATTAAGAATAAGAGACTTAAAGCTGATTTTCTTTTTAGAGGACAAAACCCTACATGAAGACAGTACAAAGAAACCCCTTCCCAAACTCTTTAAAACTAATAAATAATTCCAGAAATATATATCAATATATAAATATATATGTGGTATCAATGGGTGTCAATCTTATATAATTTCATCTACAGATTATAATTAATTCTTTCTATGTACTAACAACAAATAAGTCTGAAAATTAAATTCATGATGTAACATTCATAGAAATATCAAGAGGAATAAAATAGGGATACATTTAAGAAAAAAAATATAGGACTTGTAAACTAAAGGACTGCAAAATTTGGCTGAGGAAAAATGAATGATACCTAAATGATCTGAAAAATATTTCATGTTCATGGCTGAAAAGTGAAGCATTCCACATTCATGGCTAGAGGATCTAACATTGTCAAAGTGTTCTTTCCACTGTGATCTATAGATTCAACACAAGTCCTACTAAAATGTTGGTTAATATGTTTCCCTTTTTTATGTTTTTAAATTAACCAATTAATCCTAAAATTTATCTGGAAAAGCAAAGACCAAAAATCAAATCATTTTCTAAACAAAATATAAACCTGGAATATTTATCACTTCTTGATATAAACATTTACCAAGATGTTGGCATAAGAACAGAATATAAGGCAATGGGGAAAATATTGGGAATCCAGAAATAAATCTTTAACCTTTAGATCAATTTACTTTTGAGAAAGGCACTAAAGCAATATAATACGGTGGAGGAAAAAATTATCTTTCAGTATATGTTGCTGGGACAATTAGTTACATACATGCAAAATGATAGTATAAAATCTGACTTCACACAATACAAAAAATTAACTCAAAATGTATCATAAACCTAAAAATAATAGCTAAAAATTTAGAAAATAAGATATAATCTTTATGACAGTGTGTTAAAAAAAGAATTCTTAAATATGAAATTGGAACAGCAGGGGGAAAAGTAGATAAATTGTATTTCATCACAATAAAAAAAGTTTGTGCTAAGAAAAAAAACTAGGAAGAAAGTGAAAAAAACCTTAACATGTATCCTTGTAAAATGTACCATAGGTGTGGTCCCACCAATTAC
>CAUYON010190008.1:0-11779 GCA_963573935.1 Arctocebus calabarensis
CAAGCCCGGCCTCGGCCGAACTGCAAAAACAAAAAAATAGCCGGGCGCTGTGGCGGGCGCCTGTAGTCCCAGCTACTAGGGAGGCTGAGGCAAGAGAATCGCTTATGCCCAAGAGCTGGAGGTTGCTGTGAGCAGTGTGACACCACGGCACTCTACCCAGGGCGATAAAGTGAGACTCTGTCTCTACAAAAAAAAAAAAAAAAAAAAAGGGAAGTAGTATATATTTATCTTAAAATAGCTAGAGAGGGCTATTTGTTAACAGCTTTAATGACTACCTCAAAAAGTATATGCCTTCTGTAGGGAGTACTCTTAGCATGAGAGTGCTTTTTCCTTCCCTAATCTACCAATAGAGAGACATGTCAAACTTTGGATTTTTTGTTAGTCTTCTATGTAATAGTGTCTTGACAGTTTAAGTTTGTATTTCTTATTATCAGTAAAGTTGAGCATATTTTCATGTATTGTATATAAAGGCTATTAGTAGTTACTTTTTGGTGAACTGTTTGTTCATATTCTTTGCCCACTTTCTGTTGAGTGGTTGGTATTTTGCTTACCAATTTCCAAGAGCTTTTGTTTTGGGGAAATTAATTCTTGGCCTGTGATATTAGTTGCCAAATACTTTTTGTCAGTGTATCATTGTAAGAAAAAAATTTTTTCAGGGGGTGGCACCTGTGGCCTAGTGGGTAGGGCACCAGCCCCATATACTGAGGGTGGCAGGTTCAAACCCGGCCCCGGCCAAACTGCAACAAAATAAATAGCCGGGCATTGTGGCAGGCCCCTATAGTCCCAGCTACTCAGGATGCTGAGACAAGAGAATCGCCTAAGCCCAGGAGCTGGAGTCTGCTGTGAGCTGTCATGCCATGGCACTCTACTGAGGGCGACCTAGTGAGACTCTGTCTCAAAAAAAATTTTTTTTTGTAGACACAGAGTCTCACTTTATTACCCTCAGTAGAGTGCTGTTACGTCACAGCTCACAGCAACCTCCAGCTCTTGGGCTATTCTCTTGCCTCAGCTTCCCAAGTAGCCGGGACTACAGGCACCTGCTACAATGCCTGGCTATTTTTTTGTTGCAGTTGTCATTGTTGTTTAGCTGGCCTGGCCTGGGCTCGAACCGCTAGCCTTAGTGTATGTGGCTGGTGCTGTAACCACCCTGGTATGGGCACCAAGCCCATTGTGAGAAAAATGTTTAAGCTTAATGAGCCACCTTTTCCTAATCCAGAGAACAGGGAGAATAATAGTACCCTTCTCTATAAATTATCTACACAATGAAAGCTATACTTTTAAAAAATCAGAAAAAAAAAATATTTCAGTGGCTCTACATTATCTTCATGATAAAATAAAACCTTTCTGATTTGCCGAGCATGGTAGCCCAGGCCTGTAATCCTAGGACTCTGGGAGGCTGAGATGGGCGGATTGCCGAGCTCAGGAATTTGAGACTAGTCTGAGCAAGAGGCAGACCCTGTCTCTAAAACTAGCTGGGTGTTATGGTAGGTGCCTGTAGTTCCAGCTCCTTGGAAGGCTGAGGCACGAGGATCACTTGATTGAGCACAAGAGTTTGAGGTTCCTGTGAGCTATGATGCCATGGCACTATACCAAGGGTGAAAAAGTGAGACTCAGTCTCAAAAACAAACAAACAACAACCAAAAAACCCCTTTATGATCTAGCTCATTGTTACTAAAGGTGAGGTCCATGACCAGCTGAGTCTAGGAACTATTTGCTTTTAGTCTTTAAAAAAATCAATCTGACATTGAAAGTTAGTATTTACAGTTGGAATTGCCATGACATCAAGGTTAATAGCCTCATCTCATTGAATAGGACATAGTGCACAAATAATTCTGTGATATATTGGGAATAAAAAATCAGGTTCTTACCAAAAATTAGTTTGCTACCTTGTTTAGAAGACATATCCAGCATATGGAATTATTTATTTTTCACAAATCTTCAGAGACTTTGTATTTGCTGTTTCTTGTGCCTAGAATAATCTTTCTCTTAATTCACTTAGCTACCTTTCATTTATATGTTTTAAAATCCAGTCAGATGTCAGGTTTCAGGTAAACTTTCCAAACTCTGTGCATAGTTTTTCTACATTGACATTCACGATGATGTAACAGAGTTGCTTGTTTATGGATATGTCTGTCTTTTCTGTGTACTTGGGAGATCCTTTAATGTCAGGGCTTTTTAAAGCTGGTATTTTAGAGCCCAGTGCAAAGCCTGGCAAAGAATATTGAACCTACCTTGTTGGATGTAACCAGCCAGAAATGCCCATCATCATGTATGATCTCCATGTGCTTCTTTATCTTCTGATTAATTCTATTGTTATTTTTCCCAAGGCCCAGAATGTAAAGCTAATAAAGCAAAATATTAACTATTATATTAGCTCTTATATAATTTTTGTATACATGAACATAAATTCACTGCATTTGGATCATACTATGTGTGGATTTTGGTTTCTCCCTTAGTTTATGTGATCTTATTCTGGGTTATAAAATATTTTTTAAACCATGATCTAATGATTATTAACATGTTAATAATATTCCATCATACAGATGTTAAATGTATAATATCAATTCCTCTTTTTTTTACTGTTATAAATAGTGCTACAATGAACATGATTATGCATAAATTTGTTTACATTTCTATGTTCCTTTAACTCAGTTTTCTCACAATAGATTCAAATAAATTACTGAGTTAAAGGGCATATTCTTTTTAAAGACTTCTGACAAACTTCTAAATTTATTTTTTCAGAAAAGTTTTTCCAATTTGTACTTTCACTATTGGATTGTGCTGTATCAACATTGAGTATCATCATTTTACGAAATGTTTGCCAATTTGACAGAATAATGGTATCCCATTGTTTTAATTTGCATTTCTTTATGATTTGAATAGTTTCCATAAGTTTATAGGTCATTTATATTTTAGCAGGTATTTTATTAAATAGACTTTATGAAAATATCATAGGAACCTAGCTACTTTTATGCCATTCCTATAAGATTGTCAGCCACTTAAGGGAAGAGATCATATAGAGTCACCTATATATCTCCTCTGGGCTTGCTGAGTACCTGACCATATGTACTTAATAAGTATTTGGTGACATTGCTAATGCTGATGAGGCAGTAATGTTCATAGTGTGGGTGGGAATGGGTATGAATCTGTACCTTATTTGGCTTAACTGCAGAAAAATCTGGGGGAGGAGGTGAGACTTATAGTTCTAGAAACGGAGATTGCAGTGGCAGCAGGTGGGTGGGTGTTCCAGGTGCAAGGGATAGTACAGGAGAAGGCATGGAGACAGGCCATAAGGAAGGTTTGGCAGGAATTCTTGGGCTGTTGAAGAGATCTGAAGGAGGAGCTCCTTGCTCAGCAGGGATAGAACTGAACAAATAGATTAGAAGGCCCATGTTTAAATGGAGCAGTTGCAGAAGATCCCAGATTGCAGCTGGTCAGCCTGAAAGATTTTCCTAGAATTTTCTCAGAAATGGTCACTAAGACAGAGGACAAACCAGTGTTTTCCTGAAAGGTTATATTTTCACTTGCTACTCCCTTTTGAGAAAATCAAAGTTCAAAAAAATGGATCTGTTGGGGGAAAATGATAAGTTTCACGACAGGGCCCCGCCTCTTAGACTTAGCTGCACCAGGAATGCACTCTTTGTACAATCTTGACTAGGATTTTCTCTGATCAGGGCTGCCTATCTTAACTTCTAACACCTTACTCTTTGCCCTCAGAGAGACCACAGTTTCTGATCCTTCTTTTCCCTCCCTAACCATCACTATTCTATTACTTAAAAGAAAAATAAAAAGGAGTCTTTTGAATAAGTAATACATGTAAAAATGTAAAATAACACAAAAAGATTATGTATAACACTAAAGTTCCCAGGTCCAATTCTCTGCCTCTAGGCCCTTTCCCCCCATCTCATTGATATCTAATCTGTGTCTTGTGACTCAATCCAGAGATAATTCTTGCATTTGTAAGCATATGTGCACCAAAGTTCGTATGTGTGTATCACACACATTGTCCTTTACTTTTCTTTTTTCATTTATTGCTATATCTTGGAGATTTTTTTTCTTATTTGTGTAAATCTGTGGTCCCCAAACCTTGGACTACAGACTGGTACTGGTCTGTGGCCTATTAGGTACCAGGCTGTACAGCAGGAGGTGAGCAGCCAGTGAGCTAGCAAGGCTTCATCTGTATTTACAGCTGTTCCTCATCACTGGCATCACTGTGTGAACTCTGCCTTCTCGTAGATCAGCAGCTGCATTCAATTCTCATAGAAGCACAAACCCTACTGTAAACTATCCATGTGAGGGATCTAGGTTGTGTGCCCTTAATGAGAATCTCATGCCTGATGATCTGAGGTGGAGCTGAAGCAGTAATGCTAGAGCTGGGGAGCTGCTGCAAATAGAGGATGAGACTGCCTAGTTGCAGGAAAACAAGCTCAGGACTCCCACTGATTCTGCATTATGGTGAGTTGTATAATAATTTGAATATAATTGGTGCCCCAAAAGTTGTCCCTAAGTTGCCATACATATGGGAAATGGGAAATTATAGCTAAATGTACCTTAATTTACAAAGTATTCATTACGAAATTTTACAAAATATTTCCAAGATATTCTCTACATGTTGGCCACCTCTTTGTAAAATTTTGTAGATAAAGGTACATTTAGCTATAATTTCCCAATTCCTCTATGTATGGTGACTTTAGGGGTGACTTTTAGGGTACCCTGTATATTACAATGTAATAATAATAGAAGTAAAGTGCACAATAAATGTAGTGTGCTTGAATCATCCTGAAACTCTCCCCCTCCCCCTCTATTTCTGGAAAAATTATCTCCCATGAAATGGATCTCTGGTGCCAAAATTAGCTAGGGACAGTTACTACTCTATTAACAGCTGCATAGCTTTTCTGTTAGTACAAATAGAGCTACTGGCTTGTAAAGAGCTACAAAGTATTTCTTTCTGTGGATATTTATAATTTATATACTGCATCTCTCATTGATGGATCTTTCGATTGTTTCTAGGGGTATTTTGTTTGTTCTTTTTTTTTGAGACAGAGTCTCAAGCTGTCACCCTGGATAGAGTGCCATAGCATCCCAGCTCACAGCAACCTCCAATTCCTGGGCTCAAGCGAGTCTTCTGCCTTCTCCTCCCAAGTAGCTGGGACTATAGGCGCCTGCCACAACACCCGGCCATTTTTTGGTTGCAGCCATCATTGTTGTTTGGTGGGCCTGGGCTGGATTTGAACCCACCAGCTCAGGCGTACGTGGCTGGCACCTTAGCCCGTTGAGCCACAGGTGCCAAGCCTGTTCTTGTTTTTGAGATAGAGTCTCACTTTGTCACCCTCAGTAGAGTGCTATGGTGTCATAGCTCACAGCAACCTCAGACTCTTGGGCTCATGCAATTGTACTGTCACAGCCTCCTGAGTAGCTGGGACTACAGGCACCCACCACAATGCCTGGCTATTTTTTAGAGACAGGTTCTTGCACTTGCTCAGGCTGGTCTGGAATTGTGAGTTTAGGCAATCCATCTGCCTCAATCTCCTAGAGATTGTATGCTAGGATTACAGGCATAAGCCACCATGCCTGACTGTTTCTACTATTGTTGTAATACATATCCTGTATGTAAGCCTGAATACTTTAAGATCTCTATTTTTTTTTTTTTTTGAGACAGAGCCTCAAGCTGTCACCCTGGGTAGAGTGCCATAGCATCCCAGCTCACAGCAACCTCCAATTCCTGGGCTCAAGCGAGTCTCTTGCCTCTGCCTCCCAAGTAGCTGGGACCACAGGCGCCCGCCACAACGCCCGACCATTTTTTGGTTGCAGCCGTCATTGTTGTTTGGCAGGCCCTGGGGTTGGATTCGAACCCGCCAGCTCAGGTGTACGTGGCTGGCGCCTTAGCCCGCTGAGCCACAGGCACCAAGCCTTTAAGATCTCTATTATCCACAGCTTTGTCCCCAGGAGTGGGGCTGGTTTTCTCCATTTCCTTCTGCCCCTCACGAGCCTATACTAGATCTTCACTTAACCCATTTCTATGCCCACTTTCCTTGTTGCAATTACAACTTTCCTTTTCCCCATTCATTAATTAAATCTTTAATATCTATGTCATAGTTTTCCTTTTATTCTTAACTATTGCCATAATAATAATTATTATTAGCTTTATGGTAACCTCATTTATTGAATTAACTATATTTCAGGTGTTGTGTCTTTACATACATTACCCAATGAATTCCTCACAATAATTCTGTGAAATTGCCCATTTTATAGTTGAAGAAACTGAGTGTTTAGACAGAAACTTATTCAAGGTCACCCAAGCTAGTAAGAGTTAGAACTAGGATTCATATCTAGATCTGTTTAACTTTGAAGTCTATCTTTTTAACACTGATTTCTGCTACCATAATCTTAGAGACCTATTTTCCAAAGTCTGTTCCATATGACTCCAATTTTTGGTGTTATTGTTAGATATCATATGATAAAGGATTCCATGGTCAAAGGAATTTGGGAAACAGGTCAACAGAGTATAACAGATTGCTTTATCTTAGGTCATCTCAGAAACTTGAATATTCTTAGGCTTACTGTATTTGTTAAGAGTGGGTAATACACACAGAGTTATTGCAAATTTAGTTGATCATGAAACTCTATTTTGGAGAAGCATCCTACAGGACTGCCTTTCCTAGGAGTAAACTTAAAGGAAAGTCTGTGTGAAAGATTTCACTGTCATTATATTAAAACTACATTTGTAAAGGTCATCAGTGAGCTCCTAGCTAGCTAATTTAGTGCTTGCTTTTCAGTCTTTATCTTATTGAACTTCTCTGCAGTATTTGACACTCCTGAATACCCCCTCCTGTTTTGATGTCTAAGAAACCATCCCCAGCTTTCTTCTTCTTTGATCTCTTCAGTCTTCCTATTTTGATTTCTCTTTGCTCATTTCTTTAATGTTGGTCTTTATGGGGTTCCTCTTTTCATATAATTGTATACATTCTGCCTATGAAATCTTATTCTGTCACCTACCACTTATAAATGAGCTGCTCTCTTATCTAGCCCAGAATCTAGACCCATATTTCTAACTACTTCTTGGACACTTGTCTTATCAGCATCTCCAGTTCAAATTGTCCCAACCAAAAAGGTGTTGCCACTCACTCTAAAACCTGATATAGGTCTTGTATCTTGTTCTCATGCTTTCCAAATCAACCTTGAATCCAGCTGATGTGATTGGTTTCTTGGGCAAAAAAAGAAAGTAAACTCATCCCTTCTATTATGTTGAATTAGCAGGAGTTTCACTTAGTTTTAAAGAGAGAGAAGATAAGGTAGCTGTCATGTTGTATATATAAAAGGCACTCCGTAAATAATCTGTTGACAGGATGAATGAAAAGCATGTAGAAAAGGAAAGCTTATCCTTTTACATGCTGGGCAGTTGAATTGTGAAGAGGAATGAGGTGGGTTTTCCTGCCTAAAAATCTCTAGAAAAGGGTAGGTTATACCTGTACTCACTTCTAGTTGAGAATTATTTAAAAATATTTTTTTTCCAAATCTCATTTTTTACCAGGTATCCAGGTTTCCTCTCTCTCCTCATACACAGCCTTCACTTTCTTTCAGTTTTCTAAGTGAAATGAGGACAAAGCTACCCATCCTGTTCTCTTCCAGCCTTCTCATCCAGTCCTACTTTTATACTACTTCCCCTCAGTGGCTTGACAAAGGCCACTGAGGGGAAGTGGAGTAACACTTGGGAGATAAAAGAAAGTAACAGAGATTTTTTTATTGAAACATAATTTTAGTAATAATTATCTTTTTATTGAGATATAATTCACATAACTTAAAATTCATTATTTTAAAGTATATAGTTAAGTGGTTTTTAATATATTCACTAGGTTGTATAACCATTACTGCAACCTACTTCCATCTCCTTAAAAAGAAATCCTACACTCATTAAGCAGTTATTCCCCATTCCATTTTCCCTTAACCATTACTAATTACTTTCTATCTCTGTAGATTTTGCTAGTCTGGACATTTCATATAAATGGATTCGTACCATATGTGGTCTACTATGTCTGGCTTCTTTTATTTAACAAGCATTACTGTTTTCAAGATTCATCCATTTTATAGCATGTATCAGTACTTTTTGGTTATTATGAATAATGTAGCAGTGAATATTCATATGTATGTTTTTTAATAGATATAAATTTTCATGTTTTAGGTATGCATCTAAGGAATGGAATTGCTGGGTTATAATGATAACTTTATTTAACATTTTGAAAGATGTCCCGACTGTTTTCTAAAGTGATTATGCTATTTTACCTTCCCATCAACAATGTATTGGAATTCATTTCTCCCCATTTTTGCCAACATTGTCTGTTTTTTTGTAGCCCTCTTAGTGGGTGTGGAGTGGTATCTTGTAGTTTTCACTTGCATTTCCCTGGTGACTAATTATGTTGAGTATCTTTTCATGTGCTTATTGGCCATTTTTATCTCTGAAGTATAGTAATCCCCCCTTGTCCATGGAGAATACATTCCCAGACCCCCCTCCAGTGGATGTACTGCAAATAGTACTAAACCCAATATATATTGTTTTTTTCTATATGTGCATATCTGTGATAAAGTTTAATTCATAAAGTTTGTAAACTTTTAACAAGTAAGGTGTTAGCAATGATAATAAATAAATAAAACAATTATAATAATATACGATAAAATATGTGATTGTGGGCTCTTTCTCAAAATATGTTATTGTACTGTGGATAACTAAAACCGCAGAAAGTAAAACAGTAGATAAGGGGGAACTATGGTAATGATTATTCAAACCCTTTGCCTATTTTTAAGTTGGGTTATTTGTGCTCTTGTTTTTGAGTTTTAAGAGTTCTTTATATATTTTGGATAGAAGTTCCTTATCAGACATACAATTTGCAAATATTTTCTCCCCTCCCTATTCCTTTTTAAGTTCTTTGGAACTCTCTTGAATTTACCACATTTTGCCTTAATTGTGCTCTAACTTGCAGCCCTTTTCTCCTCTTTCTCTTGCCTATATTTGGGGAAATTGGCAACACCAGGGGGGCCTCTGAAGCAATAAGGAAGAGCTGTTTTTTATAGGATGTGGAAATAGCTTGCCCATTTGGTCAGTAATGAAAGCATATTCTGGAGCTGCCAGTTCCTGCTACATCCAGATAGTGTCAGTCCCTCTTTTTCTGTTTCTGTAATATACAAATTTAGCCCAGTCTTTGGAATTCAACTGTTTTGGTAAAAATTAAGGGCTTAGGTAGAGAGAAATCCAAAAGATGAAGCTGACTAGATGACAATAGTGATTTCTTTAGGAATATTAAATCTTAAATCTTTTAAACATGAACAAGTCCCTCTACCACTTCCACCTCCACCCATACTGAATAGAGCAGCGTTGCAAAGAGGACTCACAGTGTTTTTCTCCTGTTGTTCTCCATGTCTGTTAGGCAGCAGACCAGAGCAGGGATGACAGGCTGAGATTGGCCTAGTTCTTTCTCCAGAGTCCCCAGATAAAGTGTTCTTTCTACTCCATTTCAAAGGCTCCCTACAAAGGAAAGGAAAACACCAGAGTGCCTGGCTTCTGGTTCTGAGTTATCGTCTTACTTCCCCTTGTTTTTAAATTCTTGATGCCATTACAATCTTGATTTTACCTTTTCCTCCTGTTTTGGGCTAAATGGTGTCCCACTACACCTCAAAATTCATATGTCAAAGTACTAACCCCTAGTATCTCACACCATGATAGTATTTGGAGATAGGGCCTATAAACAGGTAACTAATATAAACTGAGGTTATATGGATGAGTTCTAATCCATTGTGACTGGAGTCCTTGTAAAAGGAGGAGATGAGGACACAGACACACACAGAGGAAAGACCACGTGAAGACAGAAAATGACCATCTACAAGCTAAGGAGAGGGGCCTCAGAAGAAACCAGTCCTGTTGACATCTTGATCTTAGACTTCCAGCCTCCAGAATTGTGAGAAAATAAATTCTTATTGTTTAAGCTACCTGGTTTGTGCTGCTTTATTTTGGCAGCCTTAGTAAACTAATACATCTCCTAAGACAGAGGGGGGAGGAAGGTGGGGCAGAAACCCCGGTGTTTCTCACCTGTAAGTCTTTGTTTTCTGAGGTTCACTTGGTGGGAAAAATGGATTCCAGACTGGTATATGCAGAGCCATTCATCTATCTTGTGTCTTTTGTATCACTTTACTATTATCTTGTTACTAAAAAAAGTAGGGATGATTAGAAATAGAAGAACTGGATCTTTGTATTAGCTCACCCTTAAAATCTGAGGGAACTTAAGCAAATCACTTCCAATTTTCTGTTTTTCTGTCAAATTTATGGGAATAGCTGTCCTTCTCACAGCTGTCTCTCTCTCTCTCCTTAGCTTGTAGATGGTCACAGGGTTTGGTGGCATAATAGAAAAATGCATTTTTGAGTGGAAAGTTATACAAGTATCTGCTTGCCTCTACAAGTTATACAAGTCTCTAGCTAGCCTCCTAGTATTTCACAGAACTGTTGGTTTTCAGGGCTTTGTCATAACTTTCCTAGCCTAGGCTTGAGGCTACTGCATGCCAAAGACGTTGTGATTACAGTTGGAGTCTTTGCTGGGAACCAGTGAAGCTGCTTCCAATGGCTAATGTGGCAAGAGCCAATACCATAGGATCTTAATCTTTAATAGGGATCCAGGCCTCCAGGTCTCCCTAGTGGCAATAGAATTCCTGGGGTAATTTGCTGTATAGATGACTCAAGTGAGTCTAAATAATACACTGGTACTTTTCTGGGACCTTGGAGGAAGGAGTCAATAGAGTGCTTACCCCTATAAAGTCTATGGGAGGAGGTCAAAAGCTGACCTGTGTCCTGTGGCAACATCCTCAAAGAATAGCTTTTATGCACTTGTCATTCCATCTCAGATATTCTGGACATGTTTATGAACTGCAGGTGGATGTTTTCATTGCTTGGTCTTCTATAAACCTTAGGTCTGGCTCCAGGCTATGACTGAGCCTTATGAATTATAGGATGTTACACCTGGGACTGCGACTTGAGGCAGCTTATTTGAAGGGGTAGACTTAGCTCTGGTTTCTGAGGAACAGACTAGAAAATCTTTGAGGTTTGCCATGATATCATTAACCTGTCTAGAGATAGAGGAGGGTAACAGATACTGGCTGCTGGCCTTAGCTCCAGCTGGTGGTAGTTTCTAAGCATAGTATCAATAAGGGGAGTTACTTGGTTAACTCTTGTAGAATAAGTCAGATTCCTATACAAAATTACTTGTTTCCAAATAACAAGCAAAGCAGCTCTTCTCATTCACTGCTGCCACCTTCTCTAACCACTGCTGCTTATTTGAACATCAATGAGGACGTTTGTTACTGTCTAGGAAGAAACTCTGTTTCTCCATGAAAGTCCTTTTCCAAAGTTATCCAAAAGGAGGCAATATAATGTAATCATTTCATTTTATTATTCATTTATTTATTTATTTATTGTAGAGACAGAGTCTCACTTTATCGCCCTCGGTGGAGTGCTATGGAGTCACAGTTCACAGCAACCTCCAACTCCTGGGCTTAGGCGATTCTCTTGCCTCAGCCTCCCTAGTAGCTGGGACCACAGGCGCCCAACACAATGCCCAGCTATTTTTTTTTTTTTTTTGAGACACAGCCTCAAGCTGTTACCCTGGATAGAGTGCTGTGGCATCCCAGCTCACAGCACCCTCTAACTCCTGGGCTCAAGCGAGTCTCTTGCCTCTGCCTCCCAAGTAGCTGGGACTAAAGGCGCCCACCACAACGCCTGGCCATTTTTTGGTTGCCGCCG
>CAUYON010190010.1:0-13867 GCA_963573935.1 Arctocebus calabarensis
GAACAATGGCAGAGATACTTGTCATTTGGCCTGAAGTTTTCTTTTTCTTTTTTTTTTGAGACAGAGCCTCAAGCTGTCACCCTGGATAGAGTGCTGTGGCATCATAGCTCACAGCAACCTCCAATTCCTGGGCTCAAGCGAGTCTCTTGCCTCTGCCTCCCAAGTAGCTGGGACTACAGGCACCTGCCACAATGCCCGGCCATTTTTTGGTTGCAGCCGTCATTGTTGTTTGGCAGGCCCCGGGCTGGATTTGAACCCACCAGCTCAGGTGTATGTGGCTGGCGCCTTAGCCCACTGAGCCACAGGCTCCGAGCCTGAAGTTTTCTTTTTGAGACAGTCTTACCCTGTTCACCCAGGGTAAACTGTCATGGCATCATAACTCACATCAACCTCAAACTCCTGGGCTCAAGTGAGCCTCCTGCCTCAGCCTCTTGAGCAACTGGGACTATAGGAACCTGCTACACACCCAGCTAATTTTTCTATTTTTAGGTAGAGACGTCTTACTCTTGCTCAGGCTGGTCCTGAAATCTGAGCTCAAGCAATCCACTGCCTGGGCCTTCCAGAGTGCTAGGATTTCAAGTAAGAGTCATTGTGCCCACCTGGCTGGGAGTCTTGACAACCCAAAAGTTTCTGTGTCAGTAGGGTCTTGGCAGGAAGCAGATGGGTCCCTTTATTATTTATTTATTTATTATTATTTTAAAATTATTTTTTACAGTTTTTGGCCAGGGCTAGGTTTGAACCCACCACCTCCGGTATATGGGGCTGGCGCCCTATTCCTTGAGCCACAGGCACCGCCCAGATGGGTCCCTTTAAAGGGGTAAAACTGCAGAGTGATTAATGAAAAAGACTGTTTACAGAGGGGTGGGCAGGGGCAAGGGAACCTACAAGGGTGATAGAGATGCCCCAGGGACTGGGGCCGGGAAGGCAGGAGCTGGAGATGGAAGCAGCAGGCACTGCCCAGAACTGATCAGAGAGGGAGGGAGCAGGGAAGGGATAAATTCCCTGACCACTTTCACTCTCTCTGGTCTCCCAGTGGCCCATCTCAACCAGAAATCTGAGGACCTCTGAGGGCTGGGGAACGCATTCATACAGTCCATACTACCTAGCATTCTTGGGCTTAGCGGAGTGGAGGGTGGCACCAGAGGGGCACCAGAGGGGCAAAAAACAACATGGCAGCCAAACACACCAACACGGTGAACATTCAATGTCATCTTAGGTCAGAGCACCACTCTGAGACACATTTGCTTGCACCCCCACTGTGTTTTATGAAAATGTAAATCAGTTGCCAACATTTAAAAATAGGGAGATTTTGACTTTAAAAAGCCAGAGTTTTGGCTCCTCTTGAAATATCACATGATATGGCATCGCTGGCCTCCATCCTACCAGGCCACAGTTATGGGGTCTGTGTGGCTACTGCCTGCTTATAGGAGTCCTAGTTCCCTCATTGTCTGGCCTTTGTGGCCATTTCAGTTTTTTTGTTTTTGTTTTTGTTTTTATTTTGAGACAGACTTTCAGGTTATCTCAGGTTAGAGTACAGTAGCAACCTCAAACTCCTGAGCTCAAGTGTTCTTCCTGCCTCAGCCTCCCAAGTAGCTGGAAATATAGGCGCCCACAACAATGCTCACTAATTTTTCTACTTTTTTGTAGAGATGTGGTCTCACTCAGGTTGGTCTTGAACTCCTGGCCTCAGTGATTATCCTGTCTCAGCCTCCCAGAATGCTAGGATTACAGGCATGAACTTTTCAGTTCTTGACCCTGGCTCCATGGTACCAAAAATGTAATTATAAATAACAAGGCATCGTCCTTTATGAAGTTGTTATCCAGGTGGTCTAGGATATGTTCCAATTTATTTTCTTTGCATATCATCAAAATGAAATTCCAAAACAAAAAATATTCTTATGGATCTATCTCTCTCAAAAGACCTCGAAGACCAGGGGTCCCCAAGAACTCATTGAAGAAACTCTGATCTAATTCAAACTTGTTTTTTAATAAATGGGAAAATGAGGACCCAGAGAGTGGAGATAACCTCTAGAAATCACACAGCCAGTCATTACAGGAAGGGCAGACTCCAACTGTCCCATTCTGGTACTGATCTTGGGATGCACTACCATTCCACTTGGGCGTTCATATTAGCCTGTATCTGCTATTTGGCACAGGCATTGGCCATTAGAAAGCAGAGGAACAAATACCTATTTGCCCTCATTTCTGTTACCACTTTCTTACTTGTGACTGATGACCATGTGTCCACAGGGGCCCCTGAACCCACCTAAACAGCACAAAACTCACATTTAACAAACAAGATATTTCATTTGGATTTACTGCTAATATCCACATATTTGCTTTCAAATTAGAGGTAAACCTGAAGATACAAGTCAACTTAAAAAAAACAAACAAACAGAGGGTGCCTGTGGCTCATCGAGTAGAGCACTGGTCCCATATACCGACCATGGCACAGGGTCAAACTCAGCCTCGGCCAAACTGCAAAACAGGAAAATAGCTGGGCGTTGTGGCGGTGCCTATAGTCCCAGCTACTCAGAAGGCTGAGGCAAGAGAATCGCCAAAGCCCAGGAGTTGGAGTTTGCTGTGAGCTGTGTGACACCATGGCACTCTACCGAGGGCGATAAAGTGAGACTCTGTCTCTACAAAACAAAACAAAACAAACAAACAACCCAAACACCCCTCCCCCCATGGTGGCTCACACCTGTAATCCTAGCACTCTGGGAGGCCAAGGTGGGTGGATTGCTTGAGCTCAGGAGTGCAAGATCAACCTGAGTAAGAGTGAGACCTTGTCTATACTAAAAAAATAGAAAAAGTAGCCAGGAGTGGCAATGTATGCCAGTAGACCCAGCTACTCAGGAGGCTGAGGTGAGAGGATCACTTGAGCCCAAGAGTTTGAGGTTGTTGTGAACTATGACACCATGATACTCTAGCCCGGGTTATAGAGTGAGACTGTCTGAAAAACAAACAAACAAAGGCCCAGAGAGCAGTCAATGCATATTTCTTTTTCTCTCTTTTTTTTTTTTTTTTTTTGACACAGAGCCTCAAGCTGTCACCCTGGAGAGAGTGCCATGACATCACAGCTCACAGCAACCTCCAATTCCTGGGCTCAAGCGAGTCTCTTGCCTCCACCTCCCAAGTAGCTGGGACTACAGGCGCCCACCACAACGCCCGGCCATTTTTTGGTTGCAGCTGTGATTGTTGTTTGGTGGCCCGGGCTGGACTCGAACCTGCCAGCTCAAGTGTACGTGGCTGGCGCCTTAGCCCGTTAAGCCACAGGTGCTGAGCCTATGATCCTTTTTATATGAAATGTCCAGAACATGCAAATCCATGGACGTACAAAGTAGCTTAGTGTTTGCCTCGAGCTGGAGGAAGGGAAAATGGAAAATGACTGCTATGGGATTTCTTTATAGGGTGATGAAAATGTTTAGATGTTAGTGGTGATGGTTGCACAACTCTGTGAATATATTAGAAAACACTAAATTTATACTTTAAAAGGATGAATTTCATAGTATCTGAAGCATGGCTCATACTAAAGCTGTATTTAATTTTATTTATTTATTTTGTCAGACAGAGTCTCACTTTGTTGCCCTCAGTAAAGTGTCATGGCATCACAGCTCACAACAACCTCAGACTCTTGCCTCAATCCTCTTGCCTCAGTCTCCTGGGTAGCTGGGACTACAGGGCCTGCCACACACCTGATTATTTTTAGAGATGAAGTCTTGCTCTGGCTCAGGCTGGTCTTGAACTGGTGAGCTCAGTTGATCCACTCACCTGGGCCTCCCAGAGTGCTGGGATTACAGGCGTCAGGCACCACGCCGAACCTTAAAGTTATTACTATAAAAGAAAATAGTAAGAGAAGTCTGAACAAATTTTTTGTAAGCAAGTGAGGCAGAAAATGCACATTTTTCCACTCACCTCCTATTGGTGAGAACTAAGTCAGGTGATTACTCTCACCCAGAAGGAAGGTGGCAACTGTAGTGCTCTAAGGAAGAGGTGCTAGAGACAGGATTCCTGCATCCAGCAAGTGCTCAGTCTAGCATTTTCTTTCCTCTTCTTCACATCAAAGTAAGCTGATGTCTTACTTTTCTTCTTTTCTTTACTTTGTTTTTTGTCTCTTCCTTTCTCTCCTTCCTTCCTTCCTTCTTTTATTTCTTTCCTTTTTTTTTTTAGACAGGGTCTTGTTCTTTTACCTGGGCAGCAGTGTCATCATAGCTCACGGCAACCTCATATTCCTGGGCTTAAGCGATCTGCATACCTAAGCCTCCCAAGTAGCTGGGACTACAGGCTCATACTCCTGCATCCAGCTAATTTTTCTATTTTTCTTTTTCTTTTTTTTTTAGACAGAGCCTCAAGCTGTTGCCCTGGGTAGAGTGCCGTGGCATTACAGCTCACAGCAACCTCCAATTCTTGGGCTCAAGCGAGTCTCCTGCCTCCGCCTCCCAAGTAGCTGGGACTACAGGCGCCCGCCGCAACGCCCGGCTATTTTTGTTTGGGTTGCAGCGTCATTGTTGGTTGGCGGGACCAGGCTGGATTCGAACCCACCAGCTCAGGTTTACATGACTGGCGCCTTAGCCCGCTGAGCCACAGGCGCCGAGCCAATTTTTCTATTTTTCATAGAGACAGGGTCTCATTGGTGCTCAGGCTACTTTCAGAATCTGGCCTCAAGCAGTCCTCCTACCTCAGCCTCCCAAAATGCTAGAATTTGGGAGGATTACAGTTGTGGGCTGTTTTGCCCAGCCTCTTACTTTTCATCTAACTGTCCAAAATGTCCCCTTTTCCCATACCCAGAGCTTCTGCCTTGGTCCAGCCTCATCCTTTCTTTCCTGGGCCCCTTCTCCAATCTTCTGGGTTTCTGGCTGTCAGTTTTGCCCTCTCTGATCTACTCTTCACGCAGCAGCCCTGGATAGTCCCGAAATACAACTCTCATCCTGTTCCTCCTTAAACTTTCCATGGCTCCCCTGTGTTCACTGGAATATTACCTCTGTCCCCACTATACTGAGCCCTGGGAGGGAGGCCTCTCTGTATTCATAGAGCCTAGAACAGTGCGGCACTAGAGTTATTGAATGAATAAGGGTTAGGGTTATTGAATGAATGAACAGAGCCCACCCGGATAGGAAACAAGGAAGGCTTCCAGTGGACGTGATATCTCAGGAAAACTTTAAAGGGGAGGGCGGTTGTCATCAGGTGGACAGGAGAGTAGCGGGGGACGTTCCAGGTAGGAGGAGCTGCCTGTGCGAAGGCCGGATTCTTGCAGAGAACTGAGCCCAGGCAGGGTTTGGCTGGTGAAGGACCAAAACTAAGCGGAAAGGGGCCAAGGTTTCTGCGAGGGCGGATGCTCATGAGGGTCTGTCCTGCAGATGAACGGGAGGCTGTGCAGAAGAAAACCTTCACCAAGTGGGTGAACTCGCACCTTGCCCGCGTGGGCTGCCACATTGGGGACCTCTATGCGGACCTCCGGGACGGGTTCGTGCTCACGCGCCTTTTGGAAGTGCTGTCCGGAGAGCAGCTGGTGAGCCGGTCTGAGAGGCTGAGGGAAAGGGCGGCCCGGGGTGTCTGGCTGAGGGTTGGGCTTCGGGGAAGGCAAGACTAGAGTGGGGTTCTGGCTAACTGTGGATGGGACTGTGGCACAGGGGTGGAAGTCGGTTGCTAGGACCCCGGCGCTTGCGTGAGAATTGAAGCGGGATTCTGTCCAACTCGAAGTCTGTAGTTCAGAGGCGGGGCTTCGCTGGCAGGGGTGGGGTCATTGGAGAAGGGAGGAGCTTTATTAGAAGGGACGGGCTTGGGTTAAGAGGTAGCGAGGGGCGCGGCCATAAAACTGGGGCAGAACTCTTGCTGTGGGCCATTTATGAGGGTGGGAGTCTCTAGGCAGGGTTGGAGGAGCGGGGGTATAGTTCTTTGATAGCATGAGATCTATGTGGTGGGGTCTCACGCTACCGCGCTGTGTTGTTGGAGGTGTGGCTTGTATGGATTGGAGTTTTTGGCCATAGATGATGCATCATCTCAAAGGGAGGAGATTCAAGGTAGAGATGCATTAAAAGACTGGAACCTGGCGCTCAGGGGCATGGCGATAGAGGGGGAAGAAAAGCCATAAGAAGGGCTCGGCTCCTGTGGCTCAAGTGGTTAAGGCGCCAGCCACATACACCTGAGCTGGAGGGTGTTCAAATCCAGCCCAGGCCCACCAAACAACAATGACGGCTGCAAGCAAAAAAATAGCCGGCATTGTGGCGGGCGCCTGTAGTCCCAGGTACTTGGGAGGCAGAGGCTGGAGAATCGCTTGAGCCCAGGTGTTGGAGGTTGCTGTGAGCTGTGAAGCTACGGCACTCTACCCAGGGTGACAGCTTGAGGCTCTGTCTCAAAAAAAAAAAGAAAGAAAGAAAGAAAGAAGGAAAGAAAGAAAGAAAAGAAAAGCCATAAGAAGGAATTACTCTAAACAAGGGGTAGAGCCCTGGGGTAGGGCACGCTCTGGGCAGGAGAGGCGCTGAGGGGTGTGGCTACGGAATTAAGGGTAAAGTATTGATTGATGGGAGGGGCGAGACTATAGCTATAGACTGCAGGGGGAGGGGCTGCACGTTGAGGTACCCAGGTGGAGGTGGTGCGTCAGTGGAAGGGGCCGAGCCAGGGACCTGAATAAGCCATCAAGAGATGTGATTCAGGGTCCTGGGTCTCAAGAGGATAAAACTGAGGGCGGTTAGCCTGATTTTGGACATCAGAGGATGTGGCTATGGGAGGGGCGGGCTTCCTTGGAAGCGGCGGGACGGAGGGCACGTCCCTCTTGGCCAGACCCGCCCATCGCCTGACGCCGCTGCCGCCTTAGCCGAGGCCTACGCGCGGCCGCATGAGGATCCACTCGCTGGAGAACGTGGACAAGGCGCTGCAGTTCCTGAAGGAGCAGCGCGTGCACCTGGAGAACGTAGGATCGCATGACATCGTGGATGGAAATCACCGGCTGACGCTGGGTCTGGTCTGGACCATTATCCTGCGCTTCCAGGTGATCCCCGACGGTGGGCCTTAGGAAGGTGCCCCCCACCATTCATTCATTCATTCATTCATTCCAAAAATATCCCTAACATGCTCCAGGAATCCTGTTCCAATCACCAGGAGGAAAATAATAATCAAGATAACTAACATAGTCATCATTTATATATTGTTTACTCTGTTACAATCACTGTTATAAGCACTTGACATTTAACACACAGCAACTGCATAAGTTAGATACTATTTTTTACCCTATTTTACCAATGAGGAAACTGAAGCCAAGTAGACAGATGAACAAATATGGTCAGGGGCACATGGAGCTGGGTACTGGTGCTAGAATTTGAATCTAGACAATCTTGCTTGAACACAGGCAAATGTGCTGTCTTCCTGAAACTTACATTGTGGTGAAGGAGACAGACAATAAACAATAAAAAATATACAGACAAGAGCGGTGCCTGTGGGCTCAGCGCCTGTGACTCACTGGCTGAGGTGCCAGCCATGTACACCTGAGCTGGCGGTTCGAATTCAGCCCGGACCCGCCAAACAACAATGGTGGCTGCAACCAAAAAATGGCCAGGCATTGTGGCGGGCGCCTGTAGTCCCAGCTACTTGGGAGGCAGAGGCAGGAGACTCGCTTTAACCCAGGAATTGGAGGTTGCTGTGAGCTGTGATGCCACAGCACTCTATGCAGGGTGACAGCTTGAGGCTCTGTCTCAAACAAATAAACAAAACAAAAAACAAACAAAAGAGCGGTGCCTGTGGCTCAAGGAGTAGGGCGCCAGCCCCATATACAGGAGGTGGTGAGTTCAAGCCTGACCCCAGCCAAAAAAAACCAAAACCCAAAACTGCAACAAAAATACACAGACAAGACATGTATAGGAAAAGGACTGGTTCTAGGCAAAGAAGTTTAAAAGCTATGCATAAAAGAACAGATTACGATCAAGCAGTAAAAGAGATATAATGTATCAGGTTGGTGCTGTTGAGATTTTAGGTATGAAGGGTCAGAAAAGGGCTCTCTGAGGAGCTGATGGCGGAACAACATATGAAGATGAAGGGAGGAAGCATTCCAGGCAGGGGCGCGGTGGACGCAAAGGCCTTGCTGTGGCTGAGCCTGGCATGTTGGAAGTTCCGAAGGAAGAGCAATGTGGCTCGAGAATGAGAGGTTAGGGGGAGACAGGGAGGAGAAGAGGTGTGGGGGGTGGGTTGGCAGGGCCCAGAGGATCTGGGATGAGCAGTTCAGATTTTGTTCTGTCTGAGATGAGGAGAGATTAGAAGGTTTTATCAAGGGGAGGTATATAATCAGATTTAGCAAGATCCCTCTGGATTGGAGGTGGTTGCCAAAATTGGGAGAGAGCCCAGGGAGGAGGCTGGAGATGTGGCCCATGGTGGAGAAGCGAACGGGGGCAGGTGGGAAGACACTCAGGAGGCAGAGTGGACAGGCCTTAGGGGGAAGAATATCCAGGAGGAGACAGAGTTCTGGCCTGAGGACTAGGGAATGGTGAGGCTGCCCTGAAACAGGACAGGGGGGAGGAAAAAGTTTGGAGAAGATACTAAGGCCATTTTGAGATACAGTGGTTATGGGTCCAGGACACTGGGATGGAAGGCGCATTCAGGAGTCCACTGGATCTTGGGAGTGAATCTCAGGGGATGAGGAGAGGCTGGGATGTTGTCAGTATAAAATACAGGAATGAGACCATGGCAAGCATATCTGTGCTGGTGGCTGGAGCCCTACAGCAGGGGACAAGGCCACTTTGAATGTCTTGATTCTCTTTCTAGGAACCCACTTGCCAAGCCCAGTTCCTGAGTCTGGGACCCAAGTCTCAAATATCCCCCCAAGGCACTAGAACCCACTCTAGATTCTGGGCTGTTCAGAACTTTACTGAATGCCTCTTCAGTGGGAGGCAACAATGAAAAAACAGATAAACATCCCTGTAATGCTGGAGCTTTTATATTTTAGTGGGGGAAACAGTAAACCTGATGAACAGATAAAACATGTAGGTGGTGATGAATGCTAGTGAGATAATAAAGCAGGAAAGGGGTATAAGAAATTTAGTGGGTGTGGAGATTTAAAATCAAGTGCTCAGCAAAGGCCTCACCGAGAAGGTGACATTTAAGTAAACACCTCCACGAAGGGTGGAACCATATGGGGACTTGGGGAATGAATGTTCCAGACAGAGAGAACAGCCAGCTCGAAGATGTCGGTGGGAGGATGGAGTGAACTATTGAAGATGAGGTCACAGACTCATGGGGGGCTATCAGGAGGACTTCTGCTTTGACTGGGGGTGAAGCAGGCCACAGTGTGGTTGGAGTGTCCACAGAGTCCCTCTCTCTGCTATTTGGGCACAGGAGCAGAGAGATCAGCACAAAGGCCACTACATCAGCCCAAGGGGGAGGTGATGGCAGTTTGTGTCAGGAAACTAGCCCAGACACTCAGTTTGGAGGCTTCCCTGGAAACTGAGACCTGAATCTATAACCCCCTCTCCGGCCCCAGTTGTGGATGTCTTGGTCCACTCCATAACTTAGCCTCACATTCCTGAACCCCCACCCCCAGCCTGAAGCTGCCTCCCCCATCTCCTCCATCACCTGCTGCCTTCCCTGGGGTCAGGATGGAGAGGGGGAGGGCCTCCTGGCCTCTAGCTCTTCAGGCCCTAGTAACATTTTTTTGTGTTCTTCCAGATTCAAGTCATCAAAATTGAGACTGAGGACAACAGAGAGACGCGCTCGGCCAAGGATGCTCTGCTCTTATGGTGTCAGATGAAGACAGCTGGGTAAGCCTCGCACTCTCCTCAAAGGCAGGTGGGCCCCTAACCTCCACAGTTCCTTCCCAGATGAGAGCTCAAGGAGTAACCTATGTCCTCAGTGTCAAAAGGTTACATCTGGCCAGGCACCCTGGCTCATGCCTGTAATCCTAGCACCTGGAGGTGGGTGGATCGTTTGAGCTCAGGAGTTTGAGTCCAGCCTGAGCAAGAGCAAGACCCCGTCTCTACTAAAAGTAGAAAAATTATCTGGGCTCTGTGGTGGGTGCTGTAGTCCCAGCTACTCAGGAGGCTGAGGCAAGAGGATCACTTAAGCCCAAGAGTTTGAGGTTGCTGTGAGCTACCAGGCCACAGCACTCTACCCAGAGCAACAGTCTCAAACTCTTTCTCAAAAAAAAAAAAAAAAAAAAAAGTTACATATGAAGCTTACAAACTGGTAAATAAAATATGTCCACTTCTCTGACCCTGACAAACCTACCTAATCAGTTAGGTCAGGTTCAAATTTAGAACTCTTGAACTCAAAGATCAATGCTGGCAAGGGGTGGACTGTCTCCAGCCTCCCCCTTCTCTCTGCTCCCCATCCCATTTCATCCACATTTCAAAAGATTTCACAAGCATCTGTGTGGATGCCCAGCCTCGTGTCCAGGCTCTGGCCAGCCCTGCCCCTGTGGTGCCCACACACCAGGGATCCGGCAGCTTGGGTTCTTTCAGTGCAGTTGAGATGGTGGAAGCAAGGCACAAGCTCTGTGGGGCATGTCCCCTGGGCCCCCCAACTCTGTCCTGCAGTGGAGGGCATGGCCTGAAACTCAAGCCCTGGGAGGAAGGAGGGCGGGAGCAGGTTTGGGATGGAAGTGAGTTTCTCTGACTGTCATCCTTCTGGGCTGTCTGTCTTGCAATGGCATCTGTTTCTTCATGTGTCTGTCGTTATCTCCATCTTTCCCTGGTACCCATCTCTCCTCTCTTCCTCCCTGGTGCCTCCTTTCCTCCTTCCTTTTTCTCTTCTTGCTGCTCTCTCTATCTCTCCTCCTTTCTTTCCCCATCTCTATCTCATTCTTCCTGTCTCTCCTGCCCTCCCCCCCTCCTTCTCTCCCCCTCCCCTTTGCCTCTCTTTCTCTCTCCTCTCCTGTCTTTCCCCTTTCATCTCCTTGCTCTCCCCATTCACCTGCGTTATCTTATCTATATTATTTACCTACCTACCTACCCACCTGTCCATCTGTCCTTCTATGTCCTTCCCCCCCTTCCTTCCCTACTATTCTATCTCCCTCTCTTCCTCCCCTCACTTCCCTCCTGACTCTCTGCATCTCTGCCTCTGTTCCCCCCTCCACACTGCCAGTTACCCTGAGGTAAACATTCAGAACTTCACCACCAGCTGGCGGGATGGCTTGGCCTTCAATGCCCTCATTCACCGGCACAGGTACCACCTGGCCTGGGGCAGCCCAGCCCAGCCCTGCACCCCATCCCATGTCCCCACAGCCACGCACCTGTGCACGTGTGTGTATAAATGACAGACATGGACACAAGGACTCATCTTTTCACCTCTACACACACATACACATTTATCTCCCTTCACACACAGCCCCTGTGATTCACACACCCACACACACTCCTTTACAGGCCACCTGCCCCAAGCACACATGGACACACACAGGCTATTCTACAAATGTGTGTGTGCGCACACACAGATACCCATACAAGGACACAGCCTGCACCTGCTACTTAGTTGTTCCCAGGGGTCTTACTGCTCCATGGATTCTCCCCTCTGGTGTGTACACAGCATCCCCACCCATTGGAGGAGAGCCCCAGAGCCCCCTGTCCTGGATCCCTGCCCATTCACCCCTTTGTGCCTCAGAGTCAGACACCCATACAAATCACACCTACGTCACGATTGGCCATATGACAGATTGGGGAAACTGAGGCCCAGAAGCTGGGAGGGACTTTCTCTGGTGTAGAGAAGCCAAAACCCAGCTTTCTCTGCTGTGGACACAGGTTCTCTCATAACGCCTGCCTCTCATACATAGACACAAGGAGACCTCCCCCCACAGAAACTCACAAGCTGTAACTAGGGTCATGCTAGCAACTGGCAGCATTTACTGAGTGTTGTCTGCCTACCAGGCATTGTCCCAAGTGCCTCTCAGTCATTTAGTATTCCACCTACCCATTCGATATGTCCAACTCATCTATGAGGCAGATGCTATTATTGTCCCCATTTTACAAATAAGGCACAAATGAAGTGGCCTGCCCAGAGCAACATGAGCAGGATGTGACCAACTGGGCCTGCTGTGCTGGCTCCAGACCTCACACCTCTGACTGCTACATAACACTCTGTGTAAATACTCTGAGTGGAGGACACGTGTGCGTCAGATGTACACATGTCCTCATGCAATACACACCAGGGCTTTACACACTTGTATTATTAGTTTCATGGAGACACATACAGGTAGGCGCTCCTCCCAGTACCCACAGACGGTCCCACCCATGGGTCTGCGCACAAAGGATGGCTTACACATGCCCAGCAGCAAATGCACACACACTCACATTCCCAGGAATCCCCAGAGACATGCGTGAGTCCACACATTCACCCCACAGATAAATCGCACACAGCACCATACAAGCACACCCAGCTTGCCCCTTGGCTGGGTTGTGCCCCATGCCCCTCACCCTGGGTGGGGCTCAGACAAGGATGCCTTTTCATATGCTTGCTCACTGCCTCTGGAGCCTGCCTGCTGCCTGCCCGCTCTGTGCCCCTGCCCAGGCCCGATCTTGTGGACTTCAGCAAACTCACCAAGTCCAACGCCAACTACAACCTGCAGAGAGCATTCCGCACAGCTGAGCAGCACCTGGGACTGGCACGTCTGCTGGACCCTGAAGGTGAGCCTTGCATGGCCCCACCCAGACTTCTATTCAGGGATGACTAAGCCCAATAACTTCAATGCCATCTCAAAGTTAAGTCCAACCTACTGCAGCACCATCCCCAAACAAGGCCATTTCCAATTCTAACTCCATCCCCCAACCTCCTGCCCTTCCTTGTGTCCAACCCCTCCCCCTTCCCATCCCATCTTTTCCTCCCTCCAGCCTCACTTCCACCCCAACCTCATCCCAGCCACCCATTCCCATCCCAGCAGAACTCTGCCTTCTTCCCCATCCGTTTCCCCCCCCATCCACTATTCCTTCCCCATCTCCATCTTCAACCATCTCCCCCCAGACCTGACCCCTTCTTTCTCCCCACCCCAATGCCATCTTCCACCCCATCTCCACCCCAATCTCAGCCCCCTCTTCAGTGCTGACCCCATTCCTATTCCCATCCAGAATCCCATTTCTAGCCTCATTTCTACCCTAGCCTATCCTCATAGCCACCCCTCTCCACAGCTCATCTCAACTCCCCCACTTTCTATGTACCCCAAACCCCATTCCTGACTTCAGCCTCATCCTCTACCCATGAGCACCCCCAACACTAATCTCCCACCCTTGGAATTAAAGCTGCTCCTTTCCTCTGAGCATCTTCTTTGTGCCAAGCACATAGATGGGAACTTTATCAGAACTGTTCACCTTCACCTTCACACTGACCTGGTTGGGTAGAATTATCAGTGATGGGACTCAAGGCTCAGGGATATGAAGTCACTTTGCCCATCACAGTGAAAACCAGCAATTTATGTTCTCCATCATAAATGCCTCTTATAGCTGTGTTCTGTGCTCAATGCCTGGCACTTAGTAGGTGCTAATGGAAGTGAGTTTCATGAGGTAGCCAAACGTAGAGACCAATGAGAATGTTATGGATTCAATGGGTAAATTAAAATGATGTTAGAATTTGTTGAGTGCCTACTCTGTGCCAAGTTATTCTTTCTAATACTTAACAACATTTGTAGGAGGAAGGAACCATGATTACCCTTGCTATAACAGTGGGGAAACTGAGGCTCAGAGAAGTTAGGCCCATTTTCTACAGACATATAGTAAGGAAGTGGTTGAGCTGGGATTCAAGTACAGGCTGCCTCCAAAGCCCGTATTCTTTTTTGTGTGTGTGTTTTTTGGCTGGGGCTGGGTTTGAACCTGCTGCCTCTGGCATATGGGGCCAGCGCCCTACTCCTTTGAGCCACAGGTGCAGCCCAAAGCCTGTTTTTTTTTTTTTTTTTTTTTTTTTT
>CAUYON010190012.1:0-13187 GCA_963573935.1 Arctocebus calabarensis
ACTTGGGAGACAGAGGCAGGAGACTCACTTGAGCCCAAGAATTGGAGGTTGCTGTGAGCTGTGATGCCACAGCACTCTATCCAGCGTGACAGCTTGAGGATCTGTCTCAAAAAAAAAAAATTTCTAAAAAATAACACACAAATGCAAAAATAATTGAAAGAAAAGAGGGAAAGAGGTAGCAAAATAGAGACAGGGAGAAGAGAAGAACCAACCTAACTCAGTCTTTTTGCCCATTTGGAAGAGCCATCGGTGTTGCCGATTAATAAAACTCCTGTCCAGCCTTTGTCATTGTCCTGCTAGTCATTTCTTCCTCTGGAACTCAGATTTCTATCTCCAAAATGATAGATTCAACAAGGTGATCGCTCCTACTCCAGTAAAAATTCGGTTCATACAACATCTTTTACATGTTTCAATCCATTGCCTATATTTATTCATTGGGTGATTGGCATAAATTTACTCACCTCCATCTTCTTTTAAAAACAAGAGAATGTGGCGACACTCCTGGGCGGGCCTAGGCCACCACAGTTCCTGTCCACCAGCTTCACTTCCACCTGTCTGGACTGTGGGGTTTCTGGCTCCTGAAAAGCAGAATGAACTGTGGACTCTCAGTTGTCACCTTCTCCAAAGAAAACTCAGGCCTCACTGTTTTTGTCTTTTTTTTTTCCTAGTGTTCCTCTTATATTAAATATTGGATCCATGAAGAACAAAACCTAAAATTGATTTTCTAGAGTAAATTCTCCTTTTTGTTAAAATTTCCATCTGGACATAGTTTAAATAAGCCCAATGATTTCCAAGAAAATAGGATGAAAAGCTGAAGAAATTTCCAACACCCACCCCCGCCCAAGACACTCAAGTGCTCGTTGGGTGCATCAAACCACACATCTGGAAAGGAAAGAAAGAAAAGATTCTTATTTAAATAAGACAGTAGTAGTGAGTATAAATGTCTTAACACAATAATTAAGTAAATGAGGTTTATATTAACCAGTGTGATGTAAACACTCCTAATTGTATATGAAATCAGCACATTGTGCATTAATGTATACATGATCTATGTGTTTGATTTAATAATAAAAAAAGAGATAAATACTCCAGAAAGGGAAAAAAAACCTGAAAGTCTACATAAGTCTGAGCACAGTGGCTCGTGCCTTATAATCTTAGCACTTTGGGAGGCTGAGGAGAGATGATTGCTTGAATCCAGGAGACTGAAACCAGCCTGGGCAACATAGTAAGACCTTGAGTCTACAAAAATTTAAAAATAGGCTCAGCCCCTGCAGCTCAGCAGCTAGGGTGCCAGCCACATACACTGGAGCTGGCAGGTTTGAATCTGGCCTGGGCCTGCCAAACAACAATGACAACTACAACCAAAACATAGCTAGGAGTTGGGGGTGGGGGATGCCTGTAGTCGCAGCTACTTGGGAGGCTGAGGCAAGAGAATCGCTTAAGCCCAAGAGTCTGAGGTTGCTTTGAGCTGTGACGCCATAGCACTCTACCCAGCTTGAGACTCTGTCTCAAAAACAAAGTCAGGTGCAGTGGTGTTCTAGCAGAGAGGTGGGTGAGCCATGAGAGAGGGCCTGAGCTCCGGTAGCCCAGACTCCATAAAACAGAGTCAACCATTAAGTTGGAGTATTGGGTTGGGAGCCAACACGTCCCTAGGTTGTATCAGTTTTCTATTGCTGTATAACAATGACCACAAACTTACTATTTAAAACAACACACACATTGGTTATCTCACGGTGTCCGTGGGACAGCTCAGCTCTTCTGCTCAGGTCTCACAAGGCTGCAGTCATGTCAGTCAGAGCTGCTGCAGACGAACCTGAGTCTTCCAGCTCACACAGGACTTGGCAGGATTCAGCTCCTTGGTTGTGTAACTCCTGGAGCCACCTGGAGTTCCTGGCCATGTGGGCCTCTCCACGGGCAGTTTACTGCTTCAAAACCAGTAGGAGAATCTCTCTAGCTCATGCTAGCAAGGTGGAGCTATATATGCACATCTGCATATAGTACTCTATCGTCTATCTCTTTCTATTCATCTGTCTTACAATGCAATCATGGCAGTGGCGTCCCATCACTTTTGCCATATTCTACTGGTTAGAAACAAGTGTTAAGTCCTATATTCAAAGGGAGAAGATTGAACTGGGCATGAGTGTGAGGCCTACCATAGTGTCTGACCATTACACCAGGCCTAAGATCCCATAACCCTTTCCAACAGGTATACCTAAAACAATCCCATAAAAATTATTTTCTAAAACAAAAGAAAATGGTATCTGAGTCACACACACTGGGAATGCTGCCTGTCCTCATCTTTGGGGGATGCAACACTCACATATTAAATATGCTGAGATGTCCTGGATATGTTATGATTCATTCAGTTGCGAAAAGCTGAAAACAACAATAATGCCTTCAGACTTTCAGGTTTTTAAGCAAGAAACCTGGGGAAAAGAGGTTGCTGGCCTGGGTTCAATGTCTTCATGACGTGACGGCAAATGTCAGATTTTCTTGGCCTTACCTCACAGTCACGTGATGGCTGCTGTGATTCCAGCTCTCATGTTTGTATTCATAGCACACAGGAAGAGGAAGGGAAAATTGCAAGCTGGTCCTCTGTTTCATTTCTCATGAAAGCATTAGTTTTCTCAGAAACCCACAACTTCTGCATCTATTATATGGGCCAAAATGGGGCCATATGCCAATATCTATCTGCAGGGAAACAATGAAAGAGTGAATATTTAACAATTCTAGCATTGACACTGAGAAATGGCAAGGGAGAAGGGGGTCGGGAGAGCCTTTGGGGGTAGCTAATTAGCAGTGTCTGCCACATTAGGAAGTATGCTTTAATTTCTCCACTTTATGTCCTAACATGAAATCATAGAAACACACCTTCCACAGTACTGCTGTAGCCAAAATGTCTTAGGAGTTTAGTTTCCCTGGTTCTGTTACCCTAACTTTTTGTCCTGGACACCTGACACCAAAGTCTTTCCTGTTTCTCCCCATCCTTGATAATAGTCTCTGGTTTCAACCAGAGGGTGAAGGGCAGGCTTCTTCAATGCTGAAACTCATCAGGCGTTGGCTGTCTAAAATCTTTTCATTCCTCTTCCCCAGCTCGTCCACAAGGTCAGATAGAATTAGCCGCCCACACTCCAAGGGCTTTTAGCCCTCTTGATTTTGAAACCCAAAGGCCCATAAAGCTACAGCCCCAGCATCCTTTCCTCTCAAGAAAGGCTCCTCCAGCCAAGAACCACACCCTGTCACTGGGAGTAACACTACAAAACCACTGGGCAGGAAACTGGCCCCACAGTTCAACTGGCCAGTTTCTAATAATAGCTTCTTTTCAAGCTCCTTTCCTTCATTTCTCTAAGTTTCTCTCTCGTTTCTTCTTCTGACTGGGATGAGTGCCAAGTTTCACGTCTTTAATGAGGTCGCTTGGCTTCCTTCGCCCCTCTAGCTGTGCCTCCACGATGTGGTTAGCGGAGCAACCAACCAACTCAACAGCAATTTCTGTGGGGGACACTTGGGCTGTTTGGAATGTTTGCAGCCCTCCAGGTGTCATCAGTGTGACGGGGCAGCATGGTCTTGAGAGCTGGATGGACTGTCCAGCTCCATCTTAAGCAGCAGTGGGACCCTGAGCAAGTCAACACCAGAACCATTGCATTAGAAAGGTGCTGGGCGGGCACATGGCCCTCCACCCGTGCCGGAGTCCAACAGGAAGTCACCAGACTGAGGGCCATTGCAGGAGGTAGCACGGTTTACGTGGGGAAACTTGTCACTGTAAGAAAGTTCAGGGTTCGTAGAACCATTTTTGAGCCTGAACTTCAGTGTTCACTATCCTCATTTTTCAGATGAGAAAAGTCTCCTAAAGGACACGTCACCTGTTCATAGTTAACACTGATCAGAGACTGGGGTTGGGGGATTTGATTTTGCTTTTGTTTTAAATTTCTTTTTTAAATCACCAGTCCAATTCATGGGAAGAGTTTATTCATTCCTTCCTGCATTCATTAACTCAGTGACTCAGTCAACATTTATGGAATGCTCGTTATGAGGTATAGGCTAGATACTGTCCTAGTCATTAAGGACAAAAAGATGAACATACAGTCTCTAACTCAAGGAACTTACAGTTCAGAGGGGAGACATCCTGAACAGTCAATGTCTATGATGTTGGGGTAGCAGGTGGCTTATGGGGTCGGCATATGAACTGGACCAGTCACTTCACACCACTTCCCAAATACTTATCTCTAGAATGGAGCTATGCTGGGGATGTCCATGTGCCCTGACAGCTCCAATCCTCCCTCCCTCCCCTGCAATCTCTTGGGTAAATTACCACCACACCCCACCCTTACAGCAACTGCACTCTGGAGCCTGTCTGTCTGGATACCAGCCGCAGCCCCGGACCCACTCTGGCCATCCCCATCTCCAGCCACATGTGCCTGGCCAAGGGTGTCACTGTGAGTCTGGAGCCTGGTGTACTTGACATAGTTTTGGGTTTCTGTCCCTCCAGTTTCCCAAGAGCTGCTGCTGGTCCCAAAGGCCCTGGACACTGAGGAACAAAGCCTTATGCTGGAAGACTCCAGCTGAGGTTTCCCTGATGTTAATAGCACCTATGCTTAGCCACTGGAAAAATGTCTAAGATTTTTTGACCTATGCGCAAGTCAAAGGTGTATGGCAAGTTCAAGAATTTCAGGGCTGATCAAGGAAGAGATAGGGGCAGTGACACATAACAAGCTTTATTGGGTGGAAGTCCCTCCAGCAAGAGACCTTTGAGGGACATCAGGCAAGATCCCCACCAGAAGGGGCATCGGGAAAGGAATTCCCTGGGAAAGGAGAAATTGGAGAGGGGACTTGTGTGCCCAGGTAGTGTCGCTCAGCAGCAAGGCATCCCCGGGTCAGAGAGCTCTGAAGGGCAGCAGCAATGTGGGGGTCTTTCCATATGTCATCTTCATGGTTAGCAGATGGGGGTGCGCTTTCAAGGAGTGTTCAAAAATAGATGGGCTCTAAATGGCTAGAAATATAGATGGCCCTCCACTTAGGAGGGGGTCACACCTGGATAAGCCCATGGTAAGTTAAAAATATTGGATGGATTTAGATGGACATAACCCCATGATGAGTCGGGGAGCACACTGAATGTGTGGTGCTTCTGCAGCGCCATGAAGTAGAAAAACCGTCAAGTCATAAGTCGAGGCCCCTCTGCGAGTTTATTTGGACTTTATCAGATGTGTGAGAATTTGAGTTTGGCTTTGGCTGGCTTTGGGCTAACAGTCCTAGCCTTCCGTGAACAAGGAGGGGACATTTCAGGCTGACTTGCCTCCTGGACAAGGGTTTACCCTCCAAGTAGGCCAGGTATAAAAGTTCCCCTAGATAATGTTGAAATTAACCCCAGAAAACTCAGCCCTCCAGGGCCTGAGAAGGTTCCCACTGTGATTTTCTTTCAAGGCATTAAGTAAATAATAATCCTTTAAATATGAGTGGAACTTTATCCTCCTCAAAGTCCTTTCATACTTGATTCTTACAACACCCTCTGAGAGAATTGAGACAGAAATGCTCCTCCCTCCTCCGGCATCTAACATGTGAGAACGCAGGCTAAGACACATTAAAGGGACACTTGGGAACAAAAGACAAAACCAGCCGTCACTGAAAGCTGGACTCCTAAACTCCTGCCCAACCACCAGGGAAGCACATGGAAGCTGTGCTCACCGAGGTTGAGAGATGGCAGCTTAAGACTGTTCTTTTCTGCCCAGAATTCCCACCTTCCACAGGTTGGCAAAGATTTCATTTTACAATCATGGGTCATTTGCTTTTTTTTTTTTTTTTTAAAGAATGGTGCCGTTCTTTTAGAGGTCAAAGAGAAAGTAGTGTCACCATCTTAGCTTTGTCTCCTACTATCTCTGCTAGACAGGTTTGTTTTAAATTTCAGATTAATATACAGGTACATGCAATTAGGTTACATTGTTTGTGTTTGTTACATAAAGTCCAAGTTGAAGTTGAGCCCTTCACCCGGGAGTTGTGCCATATTCCTCTATGTGGAACCCGAGCACCACACCTTCTTTCCACTCCTTGAATTTTAAATGTGTTTTTTCTCTCCTGTGGGCATATAGTTCATCTACTAGTTTCATATTAATATTGAGTACATTGGATACTTGCTTTTCTATTCTTGTGATAGTTAAGAGTCATTTAGGCATTTTACAGATGGGAGCTGAGGCTGATCAAGTCTTGCCAAGGTCGCACGCCTTTTCTGCCATGGGCCCCATTCGAACCTCGAGCCTCAAGGGAGCACCAGCTAGCCTCTCCTCCCCCAGAATCTGCTGAGAACAGACTTCACTACCCACCAGCCAGTGGAGGCCAATCAGCCTCCTCTCTCCATGACTTGTTCTCCCAACTCTCTTGCGTTCCCTCCATCCTGGGCCCTTCAACATCAGAACTCCATGCTCTGATTGTCTAAGGGGCACCACTTCTCTACCCCTGAGGATCCTTTCCCAGGAAATGAGTTCATTGCTCCAAAACCTTCCCCTCCACCAGGAAATAACTCCAGGGTGGCCCTAGGAACTGCCTCTACCTCTGAGATGCCCTAAATTCTTTTCCTGAAGTGATTCTTGTTCTGTTGAGGCCCAAAGATATTCACCCTGGGCCAGAATTGTTGCCATCCTGTGTGGCCAAGTGTTGCTAGAAATGTTTGTTTGAGGACTGAAAGGTCCACATCTCAGGAATCCCCTCAGTCCTGGGCAAACCGAACACTGGTCATTGTACTGCCATCCTGTCCCTTGCAGCAGGTCAGCTCCAACCCAGTTCTGAGCTCCCAAGCTTGAGTTGTGATTATTACCGTCAACAGCAGACCAAGTAAGGATCTACCAGGGCCTGCCCTGTGCCCAGTTCTGTCCCTGTCCAGCCACAGAAACAGGCTTACTCATTATTTTAGCAAACAGGGAGGAACTCTGTCAGTGAAAACAGGGTCACCCATTGCCGGAGTAAATAATAGTAGCATTATTAAGTCTTTAACAAGTGCCAGGTTCAACACTGAGGGTTTTTGCATATAGCCCTCACTGCTCACTACCAGATAGGCAGTTCCCAAGCCAATTCCATGCAGTCCAAAGATAATGATCAGCTTACCTGAGGTTACCCCAACTCTACAGTTATAGCCACAAGCTCTTTCAACCAGGTTATCCAGGCCTAGGAGACAGGACATCTGGTTTGCATCTCAGCTTTTTCATTAGCTAATTACGTGACCTAGAGCAAGTTCCTTAGAATCCTTGGAGCCTCAGCCTAGGGGGATAGGAGAGATGATGCAGGGTGACCTCCAACGGACTTTCAGTGGGGTGGCTTAGTGATAGCTCAGTGACAGCACATGTGTCACTGGGACAAGGTACCTACCTTCCCCTGTAAAATCAGGATACGTTTGTGGTAAGAGCAAATGAAACAAGGTGTGTCCGCTTAGCATCAAGGCTGGTGTATATCACAACTTCAAAAGTCGAGCTGTTATTGTTCCAGCTCACTTGTTATTGCTCCAGACATTTTAGACACTGTTTGTCCTCCTGCGTCCCCTTCTCACTGAGCCCTTAGAACATCTGGATTGCCCAACATGCACTTTATGGAGAGACAGAGACGACCTCTTTGCTTTCCTTCTCAAATGTTTTCAGAAAATGAAAGTGGCTTGTCCATGGCGAACAGGGAGATGGCAAGCAGGGGCAGAGGGGAGGAAAGGGTTGGCTCAGCACTGACCTGGGAGGTAGGAGTCTGTGGTAACTGCGGCCAGTGTGATTCCAGACGGTTGCTATGGGAGAATCAGTAAATCCTCCCTTCTTGGATTTCAGAGAACGACCCACCTGCCAGGCCCAAGCCTTAAGGTCTAAACCAGGAATGAGCTGCTACTACGGAAAGTTTGATTTTTCTGCAAGATTAAGAAGGCTTCACACTTTTTTGATCACATCACAACTGCCTTTGCCAGATTTGACTAGTCAGAGAATTTAAACCAGGTGCAGACTCTGTGGTCCTTTCTTCATAGGGCAGACACACACACACAGATTTGGTTGGCTGTGTTATAGGCCTCCGGTTCCCTTCGGGCCTTCTAGACTTCCCAGACAGTTTGGAGAAGCCAAGCACACTGCCAGGGGCTGAGCGGAAGCTTCCCCTGAGCCAAGCAGCAGCCCTTGGATCTACTCCCCTCCAATAGAGGCAAGAGCAGTTTCTCTCCAAGGGATCAGGAGATCCTCCCAGCCAATACAACACCAGGCCCAGTGACTCACCCTGTGGGTGTGCTTTCTCAAGCAAATGTCCCAAGACCACATGAAAGGCTGCTGGAATATGTTCCTCCTATGTTAAAATTCCTAACCTAAGTCAGCCTGGTCCCCTCTGGCCAGAAGCTCAGCTGTTACTGGCCCTCTGGGATGGCACAAGGCAGAAGTGTTTTCCAGGAATAAGTCAAGGGGCTCCTCCCTCCTCTTTTCCCATCCAGGGTGTTAATTTTACCGCACTTCACTTCTACAAGCCTTATAGGAGGGAACGAGCTCCAGGGTGGCTGGCTCTGGGAGGCTTCCTGGGGGCAACCGCCCCCCTGTCAAGTCCCAGGGACTCGTATTAAGTCTCCAAGTTTCAACATCTGGGGATGAGACTGAGCCAGGAAAAGCAGAGTGAACCCTTTCCTCTACTCCAGGATGTGTACTTTAAATTTTTTTTCAAATTAGTTTTCATTTTCTTATTAAAACTTCAAATGTATTTAAAACTAGAGAGAATAGCATATGGTGTCTGCACATACCCATCACCCAGCTTTAAAAATTATCCACAGTTAAGATTGTACCCCAATCTAGCATGTCTGAGATTTCTGAGATCCTGGCTTGAGGATCCTTGAAGAAATGCTAGCATTTCTGAGATTGGGGTACAATCTTACACTCGTACCCACTTTTGGTCAGTATATCTAATGTAGTGAGCCTTTCTTCCCCACCCCAAGGTTTCTGTGATGGACGAACTGGTTGGTGTAAATGAATAAGGAAGAAAAATCAACCAGGAAACACCTGGCTGTAGCTGGCATGGGAGACAGCAGCAAATCGGAGCAGGGCTTTGACAGTGAGGAGTTACAGACAGCACCAAATCCCAACAGACTTCTCCCTGACATTGGCCATGGCTAGAAGAGCTCCAGACAAGGGTTTCCTGACTTAGGTATTTTTTGATTTTGAGACAGTCTCACTTTGTCACCCTCAGTAGAATGTCGTGGCATCATAGCTCACAGCAACCTCAAACTATTAGGCTCACGTGATTCTCTTGCCTCAGCCTCCCAAGTAGCTGGGACTGCAGGTGCCCGCCACTATGCCCAGCTATTTTTAGAGATGGCATTTCACTCTTGCTCAGGCTGATTTTAAACTCCTGAAGCTCAAACAATCTACCTTCCTCAGGCTCCTTGAGTGCTGGGATTACAGACATGAGCCACCACCGACCCTGGTCCCCTGACTTGGGTTCCAGGGACAGAAAATGCTGCAATCATGAAGCACCTCTTCCTGAAACGAAATTTCATATAAGTGAGGTAACTTTTGGTACTTGTGTGAAACAGAATTACAGATCCTGGGTGAATCATGTGTTCCATCTCTGCTCAAGGTCTTGTTTTCTCTCCATGTGAAATTATAACTTTCACCTGGACGACTTTCCACCCCATTAAGGCAGGAAACACATTAAAAAATGCGCTGTCATGGTTCCTAGGTAAGCATCAGGTCGATGCAGTGCTACTGAGATCAGAGTGCCAATGGCACAGAGGTGGCCCTGGTGGGGTGCAGCCCTTTGCAAGGTGAGTTCTACCCTGAGAATATCGGAGGCAGAGGCAGGTGAGTCAGAGGCAGAAATCACTGATAAAGAGCTGCGGTTCAACCTCAACCGTCAACTGATGCCTCCTACTGATAACATTTCCCCTGCTGGAAAGGATCCAGAAGTTTTTTTTTTTTTTAGAGACAGAGTCTCACTTTCTCACCCTCAGTAGAGTGCAGTGGCATTACAGCTCACAGCAACCTCCAGTTCTTGAGTTCAGGCGATTCTCTTGCCTCAGTCTCCCGAGTAGCTGGGACTACAGGCGCCCGCCACAACGCTTGGCTATTTTTTTGTTGCAGTTTGGCTGGGGCCGAGTTCGAACCCACCACCCTTGGTATATGGGGCTGGCGCCCTATTCACTGAGCTACAGGCACCACCCAGGATCCAGAAGTTTTCCTTTGCAAATTACTAAGGAAGAGGAAGATCCTCTCCACTTCTGGACTTTTTCCCCCTTATGAACTCTCCATATGAACAGAAGTGTCACGGCACTGCCACTCTGCCATTTTCACGTAGGAGGCACCTACCCTCAGCTACCAACTAGGGCAAACCAACAGGGACTTTCTTTTAGCTCTGGCTGTGACAAAGTTTAGGGCCATGTTTCAATTCATCTTGCCTCTGTCCTTTTCACCAACCTTTTTTAATGTCTAAAGGTTTCTTTCCCTAAATCCTTCAGGAAAAAAATGGCAATATGGGCTCAGCACCTGTAGCTCAGTGGTTAGGGCGCTGCCCACATACACTGGGACTGGCAGGTTTGAATCCGCCCCGGGGCCTGCTAAACAACTACAACAAAAAAATAGCCGGGCGTCTGGTGCCTGTAGTCCCAGCTACTTGGGAGGCTGAGGCAAGAGAATCACTTAAGCCCAAGAGTTTGAGGTTGCTGTGAACTGTGATGCTACAGCACTCCACCAAGGGTGACATAGTGAGACTCTGTCTCAAAAAATAAAATAAATGGCAGTATATAAGTAAAAACAGTCAAGAGCAAGACCATGATAGCTCTTGTCTTAAATAACTAAGTGCAGAAACACAAATTGCTAACATGGCCTTTGATTGTGTGTCAGAGTAAAAATACTGACCTAGGAGTTGTTTCAGTAAAATCTCTCAAGTCAAATCACATGACCTTTGAGCCCCACTTTCTTCTTGTGTCAAATGGGGATAATACTCCTTCCCGGAGGTGTGAGACCAAATGAAATTTGCTTTAGAAAATCCAAAATCCCCATACAGATGGGGCCCACAGGCACCTGGCCCTAACATGATCCTGGACGCAGACGGCAGCACAGAACTGAAGGTCAGTGGCAGGTTGTGCGCGTATACAGCAAGCCAAGAGGGCTTTCCCCAGAGCTGTTTGCAACTCAGAATTGTCTTAGCCTGTTTTCATTCCAGATCTTCCAGCAAGATAAATTTGTCCTGTGATTCTGAGTTTCTGGCCCCATAGTTTGGCAAGTGCTGCCACAAAGCCAGGACAGGGCTGAGCAGCACTGCGGTTGTTGTCTGTATTGAAATTTCCATTAAAATGCTTTGGTATGAACAGTATGATGTTTGTGTGTGAAAATTAACTTACGTATTTAATTGCTCAGAATAGGTAATACATTCACATGGTTAAAACAAAACAATAGAAAATGTATTACAGTGAAAGTCTTACTTCCATTCCTACTCATTGGCCTATTTCCAACCCCTAGAGGTAACTTATCAGTTTCTTGCACACATGGGTCACTATGAAAGTTTTGAGACAGACCATGATTTGATCCATTATCTCACTTCCAAGAAACACAGTTGATAGCATCCCTTCTGGTTTACCCCGGCAAGTTTCAACTTGTTCGACTTATCAGTATTACTGGGAGAGCTTCATTTGTTTCCATGCATATGGATTTTTCCACGTCTTGACTTTTGTGTATCTGAAAACTTCGTAATGACCCATGTATCCTTCCAGAGGCTCTTGATGGAATTATAGCAAATGCAAATACAAACCCTCCCTTCCCATGTCAGCAGAATGCAGCAAACCTTCACTCACACATCAGCACCTGATTCTTTCCACAGAACCCTGTGTGTTGGCCTTTCCCCAGTAGTGGCTGGAGGTCTTCCTTGTTTGTTTCTTTCAGCAGCACAGTGTTCCATCAGGCGGTTGTGCCAAATTTTATTTAACCAGTTCCGTATGAGTGTATATTTTGGTGCTCTCCAGCTATAAGTTACATCAACATTCTAAGAGTGGTTCATTAGCATTTGAAGCACTACTACTTGATTTCAAAATTTAAGTCAGAAGGTTTAATAATTAATGCATAAGAAGATGATAGAAATAATTTTTAATTTTTCATTGGTGAAATGAATGTTGGTTAATGTGGTTAGCTAGAAAGATGTCACCCAGCAGCCCAGCCCCTCCAGAGAACATTCTAGAGCTCAAGCTCCATTTGGTTCTGGGTTTTCCCACTTCGTGGAGGGCTCTGTCGGTGACTCACTAGGTTTTGGCTGGTTTTACCACCAGAATATTTTTCCACCCACCTGAGTGAACTTCTCATACAAAGGGCTTGACACATGCCTGTAATAGCAGGTCTACTTTGGCAGAATTTGGTCTAATACTTGGGTAGAGGAAGAAAATATCTTTTCTTAGCTATTGCTGGGTTCATGGCTGATGATCCCATAACAAAAGAAAGATTAGCAAGAGAAGAGTGTACTCATTTTTTAAATATAAATGACACAGGAAGACCCAAAGAAACAGGGAAATCTGTGGATATTTATGATCAGGTTTCATGAAATGTAGACAGTCATGGAGAAATGTGATTTCGAGCATAAAAGGATCTGATCTGTAGTAAACTGAGGAAACTCAGCACGGCCTGTTTGTTCCGATTCTTCCTGGTGTTGCTGCCTTTGGCTCCTTTTCTCCAAGTGTAGGGAGGGCACCTCGCAAATGAGGACCTTATGAGCTGATTCAGAGGAGAAGGGTGGGACAATGTATGGGTGACCTTCTTCTGTGCTTTGCACAAATGCCAAGTCCCCATATTTTGGGGTAGTGGGTCATGAATCCCAGCACTTGCTTTTGTTGTAACATACCACTTTGGGGACAAATCGGGAGAAGGAGACGAAGTGCCCCTATGGGAAAGTGCTTCCCATTTTTAGAAGCTACCGAAAGCTTGAGACAAATACTGAAAAGCCACACAACTTGGCTTAAGTCATTCCCCAAAATTACTAAGTCACATCTTCTAAAGTCAGAGCAAAAGTAGAAAATCAAATTAATAAAAGTTACCCTTGAAAATCCCTTAAATTTTCCCCCAAATGCTCCACACATGGTTTTGTGTATATAGCACTCCTTCAGTTCCTGTAGTAGTTAAAGACTTCTCTACACCCCTTAATTTATTCTCTCATTTTTTTTCTTCAAAGATCTTAACAAGGGCAACGCCTGTAGGTCAAAGGAGTAGGGTGCTAGCCCT
>CAUYON010190013.1:0-18718 GCA_963573935.1 Arctocebus calabarensis
GTGTTGAGGTGGTGATTGCCAACGAGGTCAGACGGAAGATTTCTTTCTAACATGGAGGGCGGCGCCTGTGGCTCAGCTAGTAGGGCGCCGGCCCCATATACTGAGGGTGGTGGGTTCAAACCCGGCCCTGGCCAAACTGCATCAAAAATAGCTGGGCATTGTGGCGGGAGCCTGTAGTCCCAGCTACTCAGGAGGCTGAGGCAAGAGAATCACCTAAACCCAGAAGCTGGAGGCTGCTGTGAGCTGTAACTGCACAGTACTCTACCAAGGGTGAAAAAGTGAGACTCTGTTTCTAAAAAAAAAAAATCTTTCTAACATGGACGTCGTGAGTGAAGGGCTGTGAAAGGACATAGTATGTTGCTAGAATTATAAACTGATATGTTATTTTAGAGAGCACATTGATAAGACTTACTATATAAAATTTCTATAAGCTAGTAGATTAAAGAATCTAGAATTCAAAAAAACACAATCAAAAGTACAGAATATATGTATGTACCTTTGCAGTACATTCACCACACATTGTGCAAGATGGAGAATAACAGAGAAAGCCTAATTGATGATCAATAGTGAAATACCTAAAGGTGTACTATTCATACTTTAGATAAAATGTCAAGTAGTTCTTTAAAATACACATTTAAGAGATCTCTGGATTTAGAGATATAGAGGAATAACAAGCATATTATTGAATAAAAAAAATCAGTTGTAGGCCTGGTGCACCAGCTCACGCCTATAATCTTAACACTCTGGGAGGCCGAGGTGCATGGATTGCTTGAGCTCAGGAGTTTGAGACCAACCTGAGACCTTGTCTCTACTAAAATTAGAAAAACAAGCCAGGCATTGTGGTGGGTGCCTATTATTCCCAGCTACTTGGGAGGATGAGGCAAGAGGATCTTCTGATCTCAAGAGTTTGAGGTTGCTGTAAAAAAGAAATTACATCAGTTGCAGAATAATATATATATAAGAATATCTATTTCTTACATGTATATAAAAATATATATTTATATATAATAATCTAAAATATCAGGGATGTCTGGAAAGTATCCAATATAATATGAAAAATGGAGACATACGTGGCTAGACACTTCCCAGACCACCAATGTATATTCATATATGGAAGTCTAAGTTTGTGTGTGCATAAACAAAAACAAGGACACATACACCTTTAAAAGTGTTTATGTTATAGAATGCTATTTTGGGGGAAGTACTTTTTAATAACAAAATTAATACTATTTGTTTATAAAAGCAATAACCGTGGAAAGAAAACAATTAATTTTAAGATTATAATAACGCAAATTTGGAGCTTTAATTGATTTCAATGTAAGATGTTTGGAAGGGTAAATACGTCACTCAGTCTAATATCACTTCTTTGGCAGGGCTTACAGACCGAAAGATATTTTAAAAGAACATGGATAGAAGGTACATGAATAACGTTAATGTTCCTCCTAGTACTTTAAATTAATAGAAATGCTTTTTAAACTCTTAGGTATGTCATAAACCTACCAGCAAACTGTTCAATAATAATGGAACTGTGAAAATCAATATCTATATTCTTTGCATTCTTGTGGGAAAGAGAACCACTGAGTGTGATAAATTTCCTATTGCTTCCTTTAGTGTGTTTAAATATTGGGCCTGTGGAAATGATTAGACAGAATGTCAAGCTGTCCCCTTGGGTAGAGTGCTGTAGCATCATAGCTCACAGCAACCTCAAACTCGGGCTCACACAATCCTCTTGTGTCAGTTTTTCTATTTTTAGTAGAGACAGGGTCTTGCTTTTGCTTGGGCTGGTCTTCAACTCATGAACTCAAGCAATCCACCCACCTTGGCCTCCCAGAGCACTAGGATTACAGACTGAGCTACCGTTCCTGGCCCTGCTAAGGACTTTTATTTTATATGAGAACTCCTTTGCTTCGTTTTTAATTTTTTGCAGGATAATAAAAAATATCACCAGCTTAAAATAGTCAAAAAGTGTCATTGGGATTTATTTTTTGAAAATCTTGCAGATGAAGGAAACCCCTCAAAAGTTTTCCTAAGTATAAATCAAAATAAGATAATAAGTGAGTTTGAAAACTCAACTTTTAGTCCCCTGTAAAAGATTTTCCACAAATGTCCAGAGGCAGGGCCCATTTGAAGGAGCCTGGTGAATGCTTTGCCCAGACTGTTGTGCCCAGGTTGGTTTGGGTCAAGAATGAACAGTGTGAGAAAAGCCAAAGAGGAGGCCTCCCTGGCACCTGCTCCCATTATGTGGACTCCAGACGACCTGATAAGTGACTGACTGCCATGAATAATGATTCTCAGCATATGTCTCAAAGATGATCTTCAACCAGTGTACTATTATGTGCATTATTTTTGTATCTTATTTAATGTCTTAGGTGCAGTCCATCCAATAACTCCTTTCTGAAGCCTTCGTAGCACCGTGGGCTGAGTTCTCCCTGTGGGTGAGGCAGAGGTCTAGGTGTGCTCTCCCTGTGCTGCTCTCATCCTTCCTGTTTTCCTCTTCCGGTCTCCTTTTCCTTCCCTTTTCTCGAATGGTCTCTGTTGTGTTTTTCCTGATTCATTTCAAGCTTCTGTTTTAATGTGTGTGAAGAAGAGCCCTGGCTTACCCACAAGTATGGGAATTTGCATGAGCCAAAAGCTTACTCTATCAATACATTTGTTGATGAGAATTTAGAATGGGAAAAGGTAAGAACTCCACAGGGGTAGTGCTAATTGATTTTCTTTATAAACACATAAGTAATTATACAAGTGACCATCTGCTTTATCTGCATGAAGTTAATGAATACACAAAAGGAATCAAATTTAGGGTTTACTTAACTCTTAAATCCAACTGCCCACATAGTCACTTAGATCTGTCATAAGCCAAAGGAAAAGTACTCTGGTCTAAAGGAAAACAAGACAAACTAAAATACGGAGGACCCTTTGTGTCTCTCAATAAGAAACAGTGAAAATAGTTTATTTATTTATATACTGTTTATCAGAAAGCACAGACCCAGAAACTAACACGTGACATTATTTTCAAACATGACTTTGCTATTTTTTAGCCAGATTGGGCCTATAAAATATAGAAAATAGTTAATGTCAACATTACTGTGGCAATTTAGCAATTCTCCTTTTAAAAATGTGTTCATTTTGTTTGGCTCAGCATTACAGAAGGACACACAACTATTTCTTGCAGATAGTCATTAGGAATAAAAGAGCAAAGCAGAAATTAATTCAAAGACTCACTGCTATAAAATACTATTCCTAGACTCCAATATTAAAAAGAGATATTTTCTATTATTTTTTACTTCAATGAGTAAACAAATATTTTATATGTATATATGTAAATATTATAGATACAGTTATATAATAGAAAACCAAAGACTCACAGGCATTGTGTTACTTCACCTGTTCAAGTAAACACTCAATGTGTAAGATCCAGATCCATAACTAAGATTTCTTCATTCAAAAAACATACTTACTTGTGTTTGTACATAGAATGTTTATAATTTTGATAAGTTATGTCTCTGGAACTCTTACAAAAGTCCATTAGTCACTAATTAATCCCAGAAATAATGACTAATTTGTCTTTGGTGACATAGCTTATGCCAGCTGCTGGACATACTGCAAAGACCAAGAGAGGCCATTCTCATGACACTTAGAATTGAGTACATAAGTCAGAATTTCTGAGTGCAATTATAAATATTGCAAAGTGTCCTATAAAACCAGAGACAAGAGAATATATAATTGGGAGCTTTGTTGGGCAGTAAATGCCCTAGGGAAAGGTACCCCAAGGAAATGGCATTTGAGCTAATAATTGAAGGATGGCCAAGAGTTCAGGGAAGAAACCCAGGACCAAAGTTTAAGCTAATGGCTAAAGCATTAGAGACTCTTAATTCCATCCTACTATAGAATTTTATTTTTAGAAACACAAAGATATTTCCTAATGTAGAAGAAAACATTGAAATCATTGAAATTCAAGTCATTATCACACAAGAAAATACTTTTTTCAAGAATATGATATAGTGGAGGATGCCAATTTATAATTCATTTAAACACAAATATTTAAATTAACTTACCCTTTCCCTTCAAAGAAAATACAAAACAAAATAAAAATACAACATCAGATATTATATAGAATAGATGGAGTACCAGATTTAAGTCTGCAGGGGACTGAGAATTAAGAACCTCCTCCCTCAGTTTGCCCCATCCTGTCTGTTGCTCTTATTTCTCAACAGTTTCCTAAAATGTCATAAATTCTAGGCAAACTTTTCTATACTCTCCTCTCTAAACACCGTTGACTCTTCCATCTTTATGTATGCTATGCTCTTCCTTCTACCAATGTATTTCCTACCCTATAAGATCAATCTCTTTGATGAGTTTTCCTGACCCGACAACCAGATGACTCCAGTTCTGGATACACATGTCCATAGTGACACATAGTCACATTCTGGCTTGACTTATATTGTTCCAGGTATGTGGCAGTCAGATTCCCCTACTAGACTGGTAGCTTCTATAGTAAGAGAACTGTTTCTTCTGCATCATTTTATGCCCCACAAATTCTGTATTTTATTTAGTGTTTAGAATGGATTACATTGGATTGAACTGAATTAGTAGGCAGCCTGCCAAACAGTCCGTTGGTCTAACCCAAATTTAAGATATCGTGGCCAGTGTTTCTCTCTGAAACCACCTAAGCAAAAAGTCATAGTATGAATTTCAATCTCAGCTTTTCCCTTAAAATTTGGAATATTTTACATAATCTTATTCAAGAAATACCATGTTTCACTTCAGTAAATTTTCAAGTAATTCCAATCTTGTCTTGAGAGTTAGTGAGCCATGAAGCAAAGCTCATTGTGTGGGAATAAAACATCGTTCATTTAATCTTTCCCTCCCCAATGTATCTTATGCCATGCACGTAGAGCAGTAACCGTCCTAACTGGGTGGAGACATGATAGCAAACAAAACAGAATCTTTCACTCCTATAAGAAGTTTAGAGACTAGAGGCAAACAGAGCAGAGCTAATACATTGAAATACTTACAAATAACCGTAAGTGGTATGAAAGAAAAAATGAGAGGCTGGCACAAAGAGGAGTAGCCAGAGAAACTTTAGATAGAAGGTTGGAAAACATCCTTCTGTGGTGGGAAAATTTAAACAGGGAGATGAAGAATTTTGTTATTTGAGGACAGCAGGATTATCTAGTGGCATATTGAAGAGTGAATCAAATTGTTTACAAACCTTAGAAGACTATTAGTGGAGAAGGAAAAACCAGAGATACAGAAAAGAGAACAATGTGATGAGAATAAGTAAAAGAATTAACAAAAGCTACTGAAACTCCAGGAGTTACAATGGAAGCATGACTGTTTAATTAGTCCATATAAATATTTGGGCCTGACAGATAATCCAGCTAAATACATCCTTCATCTTATTGTATGAGAATACTTTGTAACTCAGGGGCCTTTAAGCAATGTTTGCACGATTGCATTGGAACCTAAGAGCAATCATTACTGTTCTCCAGCTGTGAACCCCACTGACCTTTACTCACATCAGCATCATGCCCACATCTGTGGAGCACCGAATCCGCTCAGCTCACGTGCTGTATCCACCAATAGTTTGCTGAAAATGATGACTCCTGACACTGAAGAGCATCAGTGAAATTTTCGTGCGAGTGCCCCTTGTGGTAGAACATTTCTGTTTTTCAGGTGTGTTCACGATAAAGGAAAACAGTTTTTTGCGGTTTTTATCTCCAATAAGTAAACATTATTTGGACTTTTTGACTTTTTTGTTTTAAATTTTATAGAAACTAACTCCCCTTCCTCAGTCATATGCAACAGTTCTGAAGGAAAACAAATAGTGTACAAGGGTTTTAAAGGCAAATTAAAATTTCTCTAGGTGCTACGGAGGCCAGAGAAAATAATTGTGTTCTAAGTATGTACTGAGTCTTATAACACACCCATTACACTAATTTATATGAACTTTATATGAACATCACTAAAATCTGGGAAGGGTATGGGTGGTAGAAATGAAAGAGTAGAAGTATATTAGTTAGGGTGGTGCAGCCCCTGAAGATGGGTAAATGTGCTATGATGACATTCAAGTTTCATTCTGGGCAGTTACATGATTCAGTAGAAAACAAACATAAACACAAACAAAAGCCAAAGGAGACAAACAATAACCCTTTCCATATATATCAGAAAACACTGATAAAATAAAATTTAAGAATTATTATCTTGAACATTCCATACAGCTTATGACCATTTCTGTGGGCAAAAGCATGAGATTATTAGAATCAGGAGTTGTTTGACTTTATAAAAATTAATATTATGAAAAATTAGGTCTCTCTTTTTAATGCTTTCCTTCCTCCCTCTCCCATACATCTCTTCCCTAACTGTGATAATTTCAGCCTGAGCGATACACATATTTTATATTTACTATTTTTTATTGCAATAAATATTTTTGTTTATACTGTGTTACCTTTTCACCCAAATTATGTGCTAAATGCATTTTCAATGGGAAAAACAGATAACTCAGCACTTTCATATCCCTCACAAAGAAAGAAAATTGCATGTTTTACTTTTATGATTTCCTATTGCTTTTTAAATTCTGTCATCTAATGGGACTAATGTTCATGGCTTGGGAGTATATTTACCATAAATAGCTTTAGCGGTTATCAAACATCGCTGCTTCATTTTGGCGTTTATCCAACCTCAACCACTATTTGTTGCCTCATATACTTCTCTGCTGGGAACATTACACCTTAATTACCCCAATCCCTATTTCTAGGCCTGATTTAGAAAGCATGAATGGGAATAACCGTGTCTTGTTTCACTTATGTAAGAACATAGAACCTGTGCCCAAATGATCAGCGATCAGGGTCGTGAAATCAGCAGAGTGTGTTTCAGTGACCTAAAAACAATCCAAATTCTATGGCAATGGAAATGCAAACTCTCTTATGTGCAAGAAAAGATGGGCCAGGATGAGGCTGTCAAATATTTCTTCCAAATCCTCACATTCACACTGAAGTCTAATGATATTAAATGCTGCTGAGAATGGCAGAAAACAGAGATGATTTGGAAAAGTGTTTATTAATTTTAAGTAAATGAACACAACTGGGATCTTCCACTTTAATAATCTATCTGTGCTTCACCTCAGTAGATCTCCACACTGCTTTTTCCAAGGCTTTTCCATAAAAATAATAATTGGCAAGGGCATAATACTTTTCAGGTTGTGGGGTATTATCTCACGAACATCAAATTAGAAAGTAGAACGTGAAGTTATTAAGTGGATTAAGTTTGCATCTTTCAACTTACACTATTTGCGATTTTTGTTTTCCCAGACTTTTAAGATTCAGCTCAAGTAGCTTTCTCTCTTAGAATTGTTACCTGTCTTCTACCACAGAGATGAAGAGGTCTTCCTTGGAACACCATGTGTCAATTCAACTATTTGCCATATGAAGAACGGTTGAACCCTTCCTTCCTTGAAGTCTTTCTACAAGGCAATACACATATCTTGGTGTCTTTCAGTTTCATAAAGCAGCATTCAATGCATGTTTGCTGAATGAAAAGGATGTTTGCCCAATCTACCAATAAAGTAACTCAAACTGCTTAACATGCAGAAATAAGGATTAAAATGTAATTCTGCTTTTACTCTCTGCACTACTAAGTCCCCTTATTATTAAGGTTTAGAAATAATGTCTCTGATTTTGTTAAGATGTTTAAAATATTTGAAACTACCTTCTTCACCCTTAGCAACCCAAACTGACTAACTGTCCAGTATCATAGATAAAGAAAAGATTTGTGAATAATATGGCCTGCTGGGATTTTCACTTAAAGTGGGATATACTGTGATAAAACTTCCTCTTGGATTTTCAGCTGTGTCTGTGCTAATCGCACACTCAGCATGTCATGTGCTCTACTCTGGACTCCCTCTAATTCCCTCCATTGATCTAGTGGGTATCCCGCTGCTTTTCCCAGCTTCGTTGAGAAATACCTTAGAGCATTTTACTCCGACTTCTCTCCAGTGCCTGGCACAATGCTTTGCATATAGTTGGTGCTCAATATATCTTTGTTTAAATATAAACTATTTGAGAATAAACATCTCACATATTGTGCTCACTCCCCTCTCCTCTGTCATATGACCTCTTTACCATGAGCAGTTTTAATACACCATACACAATGATTAAGAATATCAGAACCCTATCTCCCAGTTCACATGCTCATTATTTTCTAAATGGGAGACTTTAGGAAAGTTACTTTACTATGTACCATAAGTTCTTCAGTTGTAAAATAGGGAAAATAGTAAGGCCTGATTTACAGAGTTTGTGCAAGCATTATCTACATCTGAAGTATGGATTTACCAGCTGCTTGTTCTAGGGAAGACTGTGTCACTTCTCTGAATGGCAATATGCACAGCTTTAAAATGGGGTTATTAATACTACAATTTATAGCGACAGAACATATATGAGGTTACCTAAGATTGGGATGGGAATAAACACTGACTATAAATAGACATGAAGTTTCTTTTGGGAATGATGAAAATGTCTTAAAATTAGATTTTGTGGGTGGTTACACCACTCTGTAAATATACCAGAAAGTGACAATTGCACTCTGAACTATAATAAAGCTGTTAATTTAAAAATAATATAATAATAATAATAACAATAATAATACCAAATTCAAATCAGGTCTATCAGAGCTCAAAGTCCACATCGTTTCCTTGGTCCACATCACCTCACACTATAAAAATAAAGAAACATTTATGTGTCAGTGATACTACTAAATTATAGAACAGTTTTCTGGGCAAGCATCTAACATAGACGATATGGAGAGAATCTATGATGTTAAAACCCTTATGGTATCATGCATAAAACCATTCTCAATGATAGTTTTAAGAGTTGTTAATGACAATTTGATTTAACAGTTGTCCTCTACTATGGGTAAGGAAAGCTATTATCAAATTTTATATATGTATAGGTAGAAAATACATTCATCTTGCCCTGCCAGGAGGTGGCAGCTGCCCTTCTTCCTTTCACGACATATCCTGTTTTTATTCTTAAGCCAGAGTCTGGGCTGATAGTAATTGTTAGAGATCATTTCTTTCCATAGTTCATGGATAATATTTTAGAAGGAACACATCCCTTAGGAACTATGGGGAAAGCCTCTGAGATAAAAGTATTTGATCATTGTACCTTTTTCTTGAAATTATCAAGGTATTTCCTTACATATTAAGTCCATGGATGAACGAAGTTTTATTTACACTGTGGAATACCTTACCCACATTTATTAAAAGGTGTTCAACTTATCACATTACGTTTTTGAAAATATTTATCCTTTCTTAGAAAAATTAAAGAAAATGATAATTTCAAGAGGAGATGAAAACTCTAGTGCTTTGGCCAGAATAGAATTTCAGAATGCATTAAAAAAAAATCCTTCTAACTTTTTCTATTCAATATCTAAATTCAAACTCCTGAAGAAGTCATTTTCTACAAAGGGCTTAAGGAAGGAGAAATGATGGTTTGGTGTGCATGTGTCTGACATGAGTAATATTTCTTCCTGTTTTCGATGGGAGATTCCATTCCGTATCCTAAGTTTTGGCTCTCAGTGCAGCTCTGGCAGTTTTTAAGCCACATGCTTTTGTGAGTTGCTGGGTGTCAGAGGGGCTCCACCAGGGTTGTGTTGTCTCTGAAAAGGTTAAATGCAAGAACCTCGAAGGCTTTAAATGACAAGGAAAATCTGCTATTAAGGAGCATTATATCTCCCTGCTCAGGAGAGTTTGCCTCTGTTCATCCTCCCTCTTACTTTGAACGTTAGAAAATCCATAAGAGGCGGATAGATATGTCAAAGATTTTTAAGACCTGGTATAGGTTGGGTTTATTTGTGGATCACTCTGGCTTATTTTTATTATTTAACAAAGGAAAAATGGCAACATTGCTGTCTTATAGCTCACTGGGCGTGATAGTACAGCTTTGAGTACACAACACATTCCAATGAACTGTCAGCCTTAGAAAATCTGTACTCATGTGTTTATGCCTTCAAAAATTTCCTATGTTATAAAAGAAGATATATTGGGATGCGATCATCGTCCCCTTGGCAGTAATCAATCCCCCAATACATGTACAAGCATTTCTGAACATCTAAATTCAGTTTAAAATGAAGTGACAGGGTTAATAGAGAAATTAATTACTCAACAAATATTTATTGAGTATCTATTCAAATAATCCCCTTTGAGAGACATAAAGCATAAAACAATGACAGGGGAGGAGCTGAGTGCAACTACAGTTAGAGCCCCGGAGGAATAGGGAGGTTCTGCCCTAGCGTGAGCTTCTAAGGGAACAAGAGTGAAGCTACAACTTGAGGTGGAAGAGGATTTCAATAAATGAAAGAAGCACTATTATCTAAGGGAAGTAACAGCATGACACAGATAGAGAAAGAAATTACTTTCTTTCCAGGAGGAATAATTATTCATTTTTTTTACAAATTCAATGCATATTTTCCAAGAATTATTTTAATTTTTAGATTTGACTTTGGAAAAAAAATGAGTCAAAAAATAGCTCAGACTAAAGAGCAAAGCAATAGTGAGAGTACTGGTGTGGGTAAATGCACCTTTGAAGACCATCAATATTTCCATTTAATTTTTGGAATCAAAGAATGCCATCAAGTGAGGAGTTGAGTAAAACTCATTTGCTTTCCCTACTACCCACAAAATGTGGATGTACACTTAATAGGAGACCCATCAATTCTCTTCCTGAATTTGCTCTTATAAAGAATTTGTTAAAATTGCAGTGAACATTTTTTTCTAGGGAAGATAATAAAGTATTAGGCTTACAATAAGTATTTGCTCTTTAATGCTCACCAAATAATATGACACAAGATAGTGTTTGGCAAGCAAGAGAAGAAACATAGATGAACCTACAAGTTTAAAAGAAATGTGAAATATTAGCATAATGCATAAGAAACATTATTCATTTCATGCATAACATTTTAGGGTTCCCTTTGTGATGTATTTTGCATTAACATAATCACATTTAAATGACTCGTTAGGATAGGAATCAAAATTTAAACAATTCAGGAGTTTGGCATTGATAATATATCTTCTCCAGTATTTGCTTGAACTATGAGGGCCAGAGATAATGAGTCCTATGCATTTAATGATAATTAGACTTCAGAATATAAACACCTACAAAACTAATTTCATTTAGGCTAATATCTACAACCCCTACAATCACTTGGGTTAATAAATTTGTGGGAGCACATACTGGGTAGTTCTGGAATTACTCCCTACTTTGACCAATGTCTGTGGTGATGAATGCCTCCTGCACAGCCACTGTTAAAGAAGAATACTTAATGAGTGGGCTGCTTCTATAGCTCTAAAGTTGGTCATTAGAGGTAAGAATCTGCTGATTCTAACTTCAGAAGCTATCTTTTCCTATGTAAACTTCTAGCCAATTCCTTTACACCCTGACTATGACCTTGGGCAAGCTTCAGTGGCTCCAGAAATCTGGGTTGGTACCGTGTTTGCTACTATGTTGAATGTTTCTGGGTTCCCTGTGTTTCAGAAAACAAAAGGATGCTGAAAAAGATTGTGTAGAAATCAGGCAAGCCCCTGCTCATGTGCCATCATTTCTCTGACCTCTAGAAGTTGCGGCATACAGTAGTGAGCTATTGAAGGCAGGAGCATGACCAAGAAAATAGATCTGCAAGGTCTTTGCTGACCACTGCCTGTTCGCACCCACCATGAAGCTTGCCAATCACAAAATATTTCATGAGCCGATCCTATTCATTTCTAAAAAGATGATGAATGGGTTTACTTCACCCAGAAGATGAAAGCTGGGGAGAAATTTTGACATCTATGTCTGCTAGATGGAGCAGAAAAAATTAATGTGGCTTGATGGCAGTGCAATCTATCAGGGATGACGCAGCCTGTGGGCCCCAGTGAAGTAAGTGATAACAATTACTCTACTGAAATTTTGACAACTAAACTTGAAGGTACCTAAAGAATTTATTGAATAAAACAAACTTCTAGATTTATTAAAGCAGACAATTTGGGATTTTAAAGATAGTAAGACATTATTTATCAAAATTATTATGTGCTTTGACAATCTTTACAAGCATATGAAACACAATTATAATTTAAAAGTATCATATGCCCCATATACTTTCAACATAAGCCTTCTATTCTTAAGCAATTATTGGGAACTGCTCAATTTTTTCAAAGCAAGTTTTGCTGGCCTAAAAGCATTATGTTCAACAAATATTGGAAAGTATTAGTTTTGTCTAATATACAGAAGCATTACCTGTAAAAAGCAGGATTTAAAACAATACAAACATTAATACTCACTATTCCTCTCACAAATTCCATTTATAGAGTGTCCGTATGTATTTACTTGTTACAGTATTTCTGTCCTCATTTCCTATGTGACAATAGATCAGAAAATTGAGAATGAAATCGTTTTCCCCCATTTATCAGTATAAGATTCATTAAGAGTAATTAATTGCCATGAATTTGCAATTGATAGAGTTGTGCTCTTCACCTTAATCATTTTCTAGACAGATAGGAGTGATCTAAAAGCCAGTAAAGGCAGAAGGAAACAGTTATTAAAAAACTGGATAATAGCTTTTACATTGAAGCAACTCTTAGAATTTAAATTCTTAACATTTGGGAAAAACTAATGAGTAGCACTGAAACTATTGTGCACAATTAGCATCAAGCCTTGGCAGGAACAAGTGTTCGCCTCTACTCTCTACCTGGCTTAACAATGAATTACCAGACTTTTAAGTTATAACAGATCTTTTCTAATTCATAAATTATTATAAACTAAACTAAAGTATAGAATGCAACAAAAATGTATTTCCTTTACTTTTAATTTCTTTAAAATAGATTTTTTTCTTTACTTTTAATCTCTTTTAAACACATACTGATAACTACTTATTCAAAACTTAACCTTTAAGTAAATCAGCATTTCTAGATAACATAAATAGATATTAACAGTTAAGTTCTCTAAAATAAAGGAAATACTGTTAAAATTTCAAGGGTTTCAGTTAATCATAAAAACAAGGTAAGAATCATTATAGCAAAGCAAATGAGTTACAGAACAAAAAACAAAATCCGGGCTTTACTTTTGTTTTAGTCTATAGGTATTTTCTAGAATATATACATATAAGTATCTTTTAAATTACTTATGGACCTTAAGGTATGATTAAGATTTTTATATACAATGACACTACTGGTACCACATGCTTTTCAATTATCGTTAAATAATGCACTTCTTTCAAATTTTAGAAAGATTTTGGCAAGAATGCTTTGAATAAAAGTGATTTCTTTCTTAACCTCTATAATATCTAAATTATTAGAAACTAAAATTTTAAACAAATTGATTAAATGGAATTTTATTTTAGTATAAAGCTCTTGATAATATATATTGTTATTTTTTACATTTCATCTAATCTCACTAGCAGTCCGCCTATTTGTACTCTGTGTTTCAAATCATAGTAATATTAGACAATGATTAATATTGGAACTGTCCTATTTCCCACCCAAACACCAAAATGGCTTTTATCAGAGTGAGAAAATTTAAGTATGATGCTCTATCTTCACTTTTCTCTGACTGGCAACACTGTGATTTCATTCATGTGTGAAATATTTTTAAATCTAATTATTCTTACAACCAGTTAGGAGAAAGAGTCATTATTCTAGCTCATTAGCTGTTTAATTAGAAGGCATAACAGTGAATCTGTGTTTTGACTCTCTAATTTTAATATCCAACACTGCCAGGAAAGGGGGAATGTATAGTACCACAACTCTAAGAATGATGAACAGAATCCATACGGATTATAGAAATCTTCTAGACATGGTAGTCTAGAAATATTTTGTGCAATATTTGAGTTCTATAGTTGAGGCCTGATATCACAAATTACATGCTTCTTACTTTTTAACATCTGCTAAAGAAATGCACTGCGTCCATGCACACATACATGAACATAAACAAAAAAACATTTTTATTTTCAGATCAAGAAATGACTTGAAATGATTGATGAAATTAAAAGCATTTTTTAAAGTTTTTGCAAAGAGAGAATAAAGGTTGATATAAAATCATCATTGCTTCATTTTTCAGTTATGTGTTTGTATGTATATATGTATATATATATACATATCTATACATATAAGTGTGTGTGTCCACAAATCTAGGGAGAAACTTCAACCAGTGACAGAACACATGGCACAGATTTGGGCTGTGTAATAAGGTAGAGAAGAGTGAACAATTAAACCAAACATAAATAATGAATGTGTGTCACAGCACTAGCAGAAGAACAACCCTAAAATATGTAAACAATAGGATATTAGTTTAAGACTGTAAATCTGTAGTAGAAATTCATTAAAAACTTGGCTTTCATCACACAACTATGCCTTTAAGTCAGTCATTGTTAACGGCATGGAATTAGTTTCCTATTAGTGCCAAATCTAACCATCACAAATTTAGTGGCTTAAACACAAATGCATCATCTTACAGTTCTGAAGACCAGAAATCTGATACGGATATCACTGGGCTATGATCAAGGTATCAGCAGGGTTGCTTTACAGAGGCTCTAGGGGACAACAGATTTCTTTGCCTCCAGCTTTTAGAGGTTGCCCACTCACCTTTTTTTTCATGGCACACCCTCTCTACCTTCAAAACCAGGAATGGCTAGTTGACTCCTTCCCACATAGCATGATTCTGACATCTTCCACGGTCACACTTCCCTTTGATTCTCTTCTTGTGTCTCTGTCTTTGTTTTTAGGCACACTTATATTACACTCAGTCCACCTAACAATTCAGGAAATTTCTCCATGTTAAGGTCTCCGTAGGGCACTAATCTGCCCATCACATTCAACCATTGTGTCTCCAAAGGTATATATTCATTATATATGAAAAACAGATTTACCCAATCCCAAAGTTGTCCAAATTTTTGATCCATTATAGCATTAACTCAAAGTTTGAAATCTTATCTAAAACTCAAAAGTCCCAGAACTCATTGAAATCATTGAAAAGTACCATTAAAAATCATCTAAATTAGTTATAAGAGTCTGGATATAATGTATTTTGCATTAAATTTCTCTCCATCTGAAGGTTCATGAAACTCAAAACAGTTGTTGGCTTCAAAACCATAATGGTACTATAGACAAAGAATAACAATTATAGATGTTCTGGTCCTAAAAAAGGTAAGCAAGGGAGGACACAAAAAGCGTCTGCCAGTACCAAACAATTTCAAAGCCTATCCAGAAGGATAGGGAAATTCCAGAAGGAAGGGAAGAGGAAATTCTATGTGCTTTTAAGGCTTGGGAATAATACTCTTTGGCTTACGGGTCTTCCCTCAGAGTCACCCCCTCCTTTCCATGGAGGGTCGCCTGTGTGTGCAGCTGAGCACTTTTTTTTTTTTCTCTCTGAGAAGAGGGCAAGCTGGGGACTTTTATCTGCCTGGTTCCTACCGTACCCCTTTGGTGGTCTGATAAAGACTTCTTTGGTTTGCTACTATTTCTGCCTTCTCCAGTTCAAGCTGGCAGATTTTGTGCTGGCATGCATTTCACAAGTGGCTTAGGGGTCTCCCAAGATGTCTTGAGATTTACTCTATTAGACAAGACATTACTCCATAGATTTTTTTTCTATATAATCCCATTTCTATTTTTGCCTTCTCTAGGATGGCTAATGTGAACTATCAGTTACACCATAATCCCTCAAAGAGCCATTTGTACAACTGAGTACTCTGGCCTTTTAAGACTTCTAATGCTCTACTAAAGGTTTGTCCAGATATAGTATGTGTTTTTTTTTTTTTTTTCTCTAAAGACCAGGCTTTTCTTTTAATGAATCTCTTAACTTTACATCCTTTGCCATTTGGGTAGGCTGAGAATTAGCAAAACCATTAAGTCCTCTTTAACATTTCCTTCATTAGTTTATGTCTCTCCTCCCATATTTGGCATAAGCAGCAAGAGGGAAACAAGGCCACACTTTCAACAGTTTTCTTAGAATTCTTTCCCCATAAACATCCAAATGATGACTTACACGTTCTGCTTTCCACATTGAAGCACACGAATCCTCTAAGTCTCGGTCATTATATTAATGGACCAAGAATGCCCTTTGCAATAACATGTTCTTCATTCCTTATGCTACTCTGTCAGCAGTGCCTTGAACGTCCGTATTTCTCCTAACAGACCACTTGCAGTGACTTAGGTATTCTCTTACGTGGATATGTTTCCTCTAAAATGCTCTTCACTTATTCCTAAGTCCTCACTGGCACAGTGATTAGCAGCCATATTTCTATTACCAGTCCATTCAAAGTGATCTAGTGTTCTCTTCTTCTTTTCATTTTTTTTTTTTTAAGGAAGGATACCATGGGTGGCACCTGTGGCTCAGTGGGTAGGGTGCCGGGCCTATATATTGAGAGTGACAGGTTCAAACCCGGCCCAGCCAAACAGCAACCAAAAAATAGCTGGGCATTGTGGCAGGTGCCTTTAGTCCCACCTACTCAAGAGGCTGAGGCAAGAGAATCGCCTAAGCCCATGAGGTTGCTGTGTGCTGTGCGAAACCAAGTGAGACTCTGTCACTACAAAAAAAAAAAAAGAAAGAAAGAAAAGAAAGAAAGAGAAATATATCATGTTACATTTTAATTCTGGAAAAATGGTCAAACTTGGTTTGCTTCAACTTCTCTCCCTTAGCTTTTGGATTTTTTTGTTTTTCCTTTTAACTCAGGTTACTGTGAAGGCACAAACAACCAGGTCACAATTTTCTAATTTGTTAAGAAGAGTCCCTTGTTTAGTATATCCTGCAACCCAAATGCGTGCCATCCACCCCTACTTTGTGCCCTTTAAGTGGGAGCACGCACCAAATCCCCCATCCCCTCCCTCCTCCCATATTCCCCCTTCCCCCAACTTGACGAAATTAAGTTGTTTTTTTTGGGTTTTTTTAATCATCCTCCTTAAAAATTTCCCAGTTTCTGTCCTTTGCCTAATTCTGAATCCACGTACATTTTCAGGTATTTGTTAAAGTAGTATACCACTTCCAGGTATGAAAATTTGTATTAGTTTCCTATTGTTTCTATAACAAAGTACCACAATCCAGTGGCTTAAAGCAATACAAATTTTATCTTACAGTTTTTTTAGAAGTATGACATGGGTCTCACTTAACTAAGATCAAGGGATCATCAGGGGTGTGCTCGGTTTTGGAGGCTGTAGGGGATAATCCATTTCCTTGGCCTTCTCTAGCTTCTAGAGGCTGCCCACCTTTCTCAGCTCCCAGATACCTTCTATCTTCAAATACAGCAATGGTGGGTTGATTTCTTCTGACATCTCATCATCCTAAGCTCTGCCTCTGTATTAAAATCTGATTCCCTTGAGGAGCGCCCATGGCTCAGTGGGTAGAGCACTAGCCACATACCCGAAAGCTAGAGGGTTTGAACCCGGCCCAGGCCAGCTAAAACAAGGACAACTGCAATCAAAAATAGTCAGGCATTGTGGTGGGTGCTGGTAGTCCCAGCTACTTGGGAGCCTAGAGCAAGAGAATCACTGAAGCCCAGGAGTCTGAGGTTTCTGTGGGCTGTGACACCATGGCACTCTACTAGGGGCAACAAGGTGAGACTCTGTCTGAAAAAAAAAAAAAAGAAAATCTCATTCTCTTCTTCTACCTCCCATTTCCATTTTTTATTATATTGAACCTGCCTAGATAATCTAGGAAGAACATCTTATTTTCAAAGTCCTTAATCACATTTTCAATGTCTTCCTTTTACTACATAAGATAAAATGTTTACAGTTTCCTGGGTCTAGAACTTGTATATCTGAAGGGCATTTATTCAGCCCACTATAAGCATACACAGATAAAAATGTTTTAATAAATATGTAACCTGGGGCAGTGTCTGTGGCTCAAAGAGTAGGGTGCTGGCCCCATGTACTGGAGGTGGTGGGTTTCAACCTGGCCCAGGCCAAAAAAATAACAATAATAATAACATAACCTACATAAACTGTTTGGTGTCACATATGCTGTCATCAAAAAATACATTATCTAAATTAAATAATTTTTCTACTTTGTATGCTTATCTTCACTTTAAAAGCAATATGTTCTTTGAAAATTGAATAACCTATAGACAAAAAAATACTGTGAATCAATTCATATTTAAATTAATTATGGAAAAAGGATCTCCAAAGTTTGGTTGTCATATGTATTATTTTATGACATGAAGTAAAATGTAAGTTTTTACTTTATGATAGATTTAACTTCCAAATTGGATATAATGGCCACTCACAATAAAAATACCATATATGTTTTTACATTTACTTCACATTTTTATTGTCTGAATTTTTTAGTTTAATAGAGGATTCGATGTGCCATTAGTGATCAATATTTTGTCAGCAAAAGGGATCCAATGGGCAAGAGCTTCTGAGTCTGGGATAGTGGAGAACTTGTGTAAGGGTTGACTGTTCATCTGTATTCACCATCATTGTCTATTTCCTTGTCTTGGTGATAAAAGTTTTCCCAGTTTTCCTTGATTTATCTCCCTCCTTTGTATGATCTAACAGGTGTCTCAATGTGACCAATGTGATACATATGCAGTATCCTAGAAGACAAGGACCACACTCTACTACTACGGAGCCCAGAACAGAGCTGAAGTTCCCATTACTAGATTAGACCCTTGGAAGGACTCACATGAATTAAGTGATTTCACCTTATTCTGGAAGCTTAACGCTTTTCATTTTCTTTTTTATTTATTTTTATTTTATTTT
>CAUYON010190014.1:0-18154 GCA_963573935.1 Arctocebus calabarensis
GTTTAGGCATCATAGCATATCTGGGAAACTTCAAATAAAAACTGGTACTAAAGGCTCGGCGCCTATGGCTCAATAGGCTAAGGCACCAGCCACATACACCTGAGCTGGCGGGTTCGAATCCAGCCCGGGCCCACCAAACAACAATGACAGCTACAACCAAAAAATGGCTGGGCGTTGTGGCGGGTGCTTGTAGTCCCAGCTACTTGGGAGGCGGAGGCAGACTCGCTTGAGCCCAGGAATTGGAGGTTGCTGTGAGCTGTGATGCCACAGCACTCTATCCAGGGTGACAGCTTGAGGCTCTGTCTCAAAAAAAAAAAAAAAAAAAACTGGTACTAAAATAAAATTTTCAGTAATATAGTCCTTTATAAATGTTTCCGATCAACTAGTCTCCCCTGATGAAAAAATCAAATACAATGAAATCCCTCTTCCAATTTAGCATTATTTCAAGCAAAGATCACACTATCACTTACATATGATAACTCTACTATTGTGGTGTCTAAACTTACCTCAAATAACATTTAGAAGTTTCACAATACCATGGAAGGCAGTAGAAAGAGACTCACTTCCAAATGAGTTTTGATCCTCTAGTTCTATCTGGAATGCAACTTGTCTAAAATTAAACTGAACCCCAATTTAGGAAAATTATTAAAAGCCTACATACTATACTATATATATGTGTGTGTGTATGATTCAATGAACTATTTATTATCATATTTAAGTATTTATATATTATTCCCCATCACTGAAGTCTTTTATTGCCTAAACTTTCAAAAACCAAATTGCATTCTGATTGTCATGCTTTTGTTGAACAAATTTTGTGTCAGTACTTTTTTCTCTTTTGCTTTACCAAAGAAATTATATACATGACAAAAACAAAACAAAACCTTGTACTTCTACTTTGCTTCTGCTGGAGCAAAGGATCCTTACTTTTAAAACATTCTGCCTTTAGTTCTGGTGATTACCTTTGTAACACCTACCTACATTGCTGTACTATATATTATTGAACATCATCTCCTGACTCCTCAGCCTGAAAAATTAGGATTTAATTTATACTTTTCCCCTGCTGGCTCCTTCTAATTTTTGGTGGAATTATTAAAAATAACATCGCTATTGCCTTTGCAACTTAAATAAACTTAATACCTTATTCATCCATCAGTTTTGTCAAGGTTGATTTAATTTACATTCTTCTCTTTCCTGTTTTATCTACCAGTTGATTCTAAAAGCTTAAAACCAATAAGCAGCATTTGCAATATAAAAAAGAAAAAATTAAACTGGGCCCAAAACATTAAGAGGAAAAACCCACTTCTGAGCCCTCTAATACCTAACTTTAAAAAAAGAAAACTGAATACCACCGCACATCATACAATTAGTAATTAAAAGACCTATTTTTAAAAATATCTCCACCCAGATAAGTTCAATATGGGGGTTTTTAAGTGGTATGTGCTCATGTGAGAGCACAAATTACACACAGCTTATGTTAAGATGTAAGTATTTATTTTCATTGTTTGAACCTGACTGCTGTGTTACATAAGGAAAAGACCACAGGGCAGATGATAATAACAGGCCTGGCGAGAAATCTCCTCTCCATGGTAACCTGACAGGGTTTTCTTTGAACAGGTTTCTCCAAACCAAGATAAGACTTTTACGGATGGCACACTCAGTCATAACGAACAGTATCAGTTAGAAGGGTGAACATTTCGGCCTCAGAAAGAGTATAACAGACTCTCAACATTTCAAGTTTTAAGTCCTGAGATCTTACTACATTTTTATCCTATGTCGAAGATTTGTACACATACGTTCCTGCGAAGTTATTAATCTCTTTAGTAGTTTCCCTTCATCTGATGGACATTGCTATTTGTTTGCTAGGGCTGCTGTAACAAAGCTTCACAAACCAGCAAAGTGTGGTCTCACAGTTCTGAAGGCTGTAAGTCCAAAATCAGTGTCAGCAGACTCGGTTCCTTCTGAGAGCTGTGAGCAGCTGCTCCAGGATTCTCAGCCAGCCTCTGGTGGTTTGCTGGCAGTATCCGGTATTCTTTGGCTTATAAAAGCATCACCCTAATCTCGGCCTTCATTTCCACAAGACGCTTTCCCCGTGTGCTTATGTCTGTGTCCAAATTTCGCCTTTCTTAAGGCCATCATATTGGATTAGGATTTCATCTTTACTAATTACATCTGCAATTATCCTATCTCTAAATAAGGTTACACAAGGAGATCTCGAGGCTTAGAACTTTAATATATGATTTTTAGGGGACTGTGTGTACAATTCAACTAACATCAGCCATTTTAACGAGTGAATAAATGAATGAGATGTAAGTGAGGAGAAAAAGTGTGGTGCTGAGAGGTTAGCTAAACTAAATCATTAGCTGAGTAATGCCTTCCTGCATGGAATTAGCAGGAATTAAGATTGTGCCATGGAGACTGACAGGAGAGCCATTGTTGGGATCTCACTTACTGTGCACAATGGGAGGATGTCAGCACACCCCTTGGGTGAAAGGCTCAACTACACTTGAACTTTACCTTATAAGTGAAAACAATGTAACCTAAACATTTGTACCCTCATATTAATTTGAAACTTAAAAAAAAAAAAATTGTCCCATGGCAAAATTACAAAACACTCCATGGACCTCTTAAGTCACTCACAGCCAAACCCAGTGGCTCACGCCTGTAATCCTACCACTCTGGGAGGTTGAAGCAGTGGATTGCTTGAGTTCAGGAGTTCAAGAACAGCCTGAGCAAGAGTGAGACCCCATCTCTACTAAAAATAAAAACTAGCCAGGCGTTGTGGCAGGCACCTGTAGTCCCAGCTACTCAGGAGGCTGAGGCAAAAGAATTGCTCAAGCCTAAGAGTTTGAGGTTGCTGTGAGCTATGACACCATAACACTCTAACCTAGGCAGCAGCAGAGTGAGACTCTGTCCCAAAAGGAAATACATACATGCATGCATACATACATATCACTCACAAATAGTAAAAATCACAAATGTGAAAAGCCACAAATGTCAAAACCCCCAAAATCCAGCAACTACTATACATACTTTTAAATAATGATTTTTCTTAAGGGAAAAATAATAGAAAAGAAAGCATCAGACTAGAGTAGCAAATGAATTCATTTTAAATAAGTCAAGGGATGCATTACTGGAGGCAGCAAAGTCACAAAATACCACCCAACACATTACAACATTGTCTACAGGCAATCCATTGCTATTGGACTAAATTGAAAGCAACTTCTTCTTATAATAATTTTGTTAGTTTAATAACGAAATCTTTTTTGATAAGGTCCAAGATGCATTGCACTCTTATAGCAAACTGTGTATAACAAATGTCCTTTCTTTTTACAATAACATTTTTCAACATAGCTTCTCAATAGATAATACCTACAGAACAAGGAATTGAAGGCATTCTTTCCTATTTCTCCTCATCATCTCATTCAAATCATATCACCATGAATTTCCTGGGTACTTGGCTTTAAAATACTGTATTACTACAAACTTTAAATTCAAGCCCTGGACAGGCCTGCATTCATTTCAGCAGAAGCACCTTGAAATGTTGAATTATCATCTTCAATTTCCTTCAGTCATTTATTGTAGCTGCCAAACTGAAATGGTACACCTTAAAGGCAACACTAAACTGAAAAGCAAATATTAAAAAAGAGTCTTTTAAATGTTTCATTTATAAAAGCTCATTTTTCCCTACCATCAAATTTTGTATATTGTCTGAAATATATCACTCCACAAAACTGACATCTTACATGCAGTTACTCCGCCATGATAGACTTGCTAAACTTCAATGTTTATGGGGGGGTGGGGGGTGGCAAAAACTGGCATCTTCTTTCAACTGATTAAGAAGAGATAAGTAATACAGAGACAGCTGGTTGGGGTTTTCGTTGGGGGGGCAGAGGGGACTCAGGATTTAAAAACCAACAGCTATCACTTTTCTGGATAGCTTTACTAATTTTTCTGGCTGTATTAAAATTATACCAAAAAATAAGCACTTTACAAAAGCACAAGTGAGAAGGCAGCAGCTCTAAAGAGTACTCTATAACCGTTAGCTCACTTTGATAGGAAAATGAATCTGCAAACCAAAAACATTCAAAGCATTTTCTTGAAATCCTGCTAACAAGTAATGTAATAACAAATTATCCAAGCAGAACAAATCTACAGAATTCTGTTATAAAGTTCTGTACACTTTTCCCCTTAACATAATTGCTAATGATAACAATGAAATGAAAATGCATAAATAAACACAGTATGGCTTGTATTTCCTAAACTGGAGAGTTTTAGACCAGGATATTGCGAAAGAGAAATATTGGTATTTGTCAAGTATATTCACTGTATTTACTACATAAAATAGAATGCCACCAAGATCATTTGATAAATGATCATTTGATAGCCACTGAATTTATCTGAGCAAGTTTACAACAATGCTTTGAAGGGAGAAAAAGAGACATCAGTGCTTCTTTTCCTTCCCTTTATTATTACCAGACTTATCTATCACCTGGGGCCCAGAATCATTGTTCAAATTTTTCTCAGCTAATGTCACTTTGTAAAGCCAGAATTTCTGAAATTTTATTGCATAAAATTATAATTTTACTGTATCATAAACTGAGTGATTCCTAAAGTATCTTTTTAAAGGTATCACTTCTCAGGCTTTTGGCTAAGATCAACTGTAGAAAAAAAGTATCTACATTCAATACATTGTCCATTTTTCTTTTTTTACAGTTTTTGGCCAGGGTTGAGTTTGAACCCGCCACCTCCGGCATATGAGGCCGGAGCCCTACTCCTCTGAGCTACAGGCACCGCCCTTACATTGTCCATTTTCGAAGCATTTCCTACATTTCTAGTTAATTTTAAAAGCCTTACTTGGAAATAACACCATTCATTTTTAATAGCTAAGTAGAAGAATTCTTTTAATCAGCGGGATATCTTAAACTCTTAATTCCAGGAACATAAACCATAATTCAAGCTTCAATTTTAGCATATTCTATTTTACTAAATGAATTCCCATCCTGCCACTATGAACAAGAAGAAAATTGTACTTTTAATGATATTAAAAGATAAGATCTTGTTATTTAGTATTACATTAATACTCTACAATTCTGACCTTAAAAATATCTGTAACTACAACCTCTCCAACCTGTTAATTCCCAAAGAGATTAATAAGAGATGTAATTAACATCTAAACTTAGAGCAGACTGTCACTTGAAACAAACTATGTTAACAATAAGAGCATCATAGTCAAATACATCAACTACATCACCCTTCATGGTTCTGACTAAGGTTAATGAGCACAATTTGTAATAAATTTTCCAGTAACTCTGAAAAACTAAATTGAACACAAAGACTATTTTTTTCACAACACTGTATAAAAAAAGGATAAGAGCTACAGTTGTCTTCTTTGCAACCTAGAGCCCAACACGGTATTTGGCAATGCAAATGTCAGTAAGTATACTTGTGGAATGAATAAACAAACAATATATAAGCAACTCAATGTACCACCACCATTCAGGTCCTTATGAGCTAAATAATAAGTATTTAAAATTATACATAAAGAAAATGGGATATACTCAGCTATTTTTTATTTCTATTAATAAACACTGAAAGCATTATTCACTTAAGAATCTCCAATTTAATAGAATTTAGATGATTTTCTGCAACTGTATATTTTTCATTTAAGTTTTTATTCTTTATGAAGTTAGAAAATACACAGAAATGCAAGTTATAAATTTCTTTGCAATAATAACAGACATGTACACTACACTCTTAGTAACATATTTCTCTCATGAAGTTACTTTAAAAAATAGCTAGAAATTTGAAGATGAAGGTGATAAAAAGGAATGAAATAACTACAAATGTTCTTCCTCTTCAAAAGCTGTCTGATGGGGACAGAGCCAGAAGAGATATTCTGCATCTATCAGTGACTTTCTCTCCATGTGTCATAGTAAGAGTTCAACATGCTTTACAAAATCCATTACATTTTAAGACCATTTCCAATATCTGCTATCATAAATCAAGAAATCCATTTATTCAAGGTTACTTATGGAGAATTAATCACAGAGAAAATTTTAACAACTTTTTCAAAAATTAAAGTACTTTACTATACTTGGCATTCCTATACATAATGTGAATTCAAACATTGAAAGCATTAAGAGCATATAATTAAATTTAAATTAAATTCTTCATGGGCTTAGACATAAAATAAAAAAAGTTTAATATGTAGAATTCTCTGTAACAAATATTCCAGAAAAATAAATCAGACTATAAATACAACATAATCTCCATTGGATTTCTCCTCTGTTTAAGTGGCATTATGTAACACAGAAAGTTGTTACAAATGTTTATATGTACTTGATACAGCCTCAAAAACATGTAATCAAAAAATCTAAGAAAGTGGGACCAAAAGAAGCATGACACTACGCGGCAGGAATGAAAACGCACGAATTTGTCTATTGGAGATGACTTCTGAAACCTATCTCCCTAATTTGGAAAACAAATTTACTCACAAGAAAAATATCAACAGGTGAGCTCAGCCACACAACATTTACAGCCTTTATCAAGAGGGTATAACCATTACACCAAAATTCATCCATCTACATACAACCTTATTTCCCATTTAAAGTTAGTGAGAATGTATTTTATTTTAAATGAAACATATAGGCAACACGCCAAGAATTAAAGTACAACCATAAAATTTTAATTTCACACTTCAAATACCAAAAAAGCAGTAATTCCTAAAATCATGAAAACATGAAGTGACTACACAGGAAAAAAATGGTCATTTAAGTGATTTTGTTCTTTCTTAATATCTTATAGTAAAAACAGATGTACTTACAACTTCAATCTACAGATAGCATACTTCATGAAGTCATTTAAATTAGTACAAATGTTTACAAAGAATATTCAACTTAAATTTCACAATTGCTTATAAAATGGTTCTTACAAGATTGACCTATATAAGGAAATAAGAGTTTCGTCAAAACTCTTATTTTTGAGAGTAATGGTAAACTAAAAAAAAATCACAATGTTAAAAACATCAGAGTGCTCTATATGAAAATCAATAAAGATAGCTTAATCTTTCTGGGAGAAAACAGTATTTAGCATTATAAATTTAAAGGGTAAATTTACATATGAATTCGGTAAGGAATACATTTAAGCCCTGTATTGTCACATAATCATCTATTTTGTGAAAACAATAAAAATGATGTACTTTTTGAATACGTGTACATCAAAACCAAAAAGTTAATTTTTACTTTTTCCTTTATTGGCAACTTTCAAAGCATTTTTTGGTTTGGGTTCCCAGAGGGCATTCTTTACAAATCTTGAAGCTGCACCTCTGTCCAGTTTGCCAGCCTTTTTCTTATCTGTTATTTCCTTGACTCTGTTCATGTACACCCTGATTCTTTCCTTAAAGATAAAAAAGAAAGGTAATAGATTTATTATGCTGTTCACCACCACTACATTTTATTATACCATCCCCCTTCATTAAATGCAACAGATATATCTTTGTTGCCTATTAAGTGCAGGGTGCTAGCAAATGCAAGTGCATAGGACAAACATGCTCTGTGCTGTCCTGGAGTTCAGTCTGGAGGGCGGGGGTGCAGGCAGGCGGGAAGAGAGACATTAAGAAGTCATTTTATAAGTGTTCTGAGTATGTCCAAGAACTGTCCCAAAACATCACTAAAGAGATAAACACTGATGCATAAATTTAATTAGCATTAACCTACATCTACATATTAAATGTTTTGTATCTGAAGTCTACAATATGAGATCTCATACTCTTACAATATACAAAGTACATGCTCCTGAATTTTTTCAAAACAGGAAATAGATGAGGTAGTATTCAACTATTTATCTTTCTATGTTACTGTCTATTGTCACCCATAGAATGAAAATACAAGATCCTTTATTCAATTTCATACTTTTGATTGATAAGTGCATGGAATTTTCTAATAAAATATACAGCTCTAATCAGACTTTACAAGATAAGAAATGTAGTATGTCGCTGTACCACTTTGAATCTTCTGAGACCATTAATCATCATAAATGGCTATCCTATCCTTCAAATGGAGAAATAAATTAATGACAGCCATAAAATTGCAGAGTAAATGACTGATGGCTGCTTAAAAGCAAGTTTCATTAGAATAACCAAAATAGTTACACAAACATACACAGAAAAATGTAGAACCTTAGAAGTTTTTCATTACAAAGGCTAGCAACTCTGCTCAACACTGATGGGTCCCTATCTCCAGGAGAGTAAAAGCCATAGTTCTTACAACAGTGCATACCCACCTCAGCCCTGCCTGGGCCTCTGCCTCACTTAACTCCTCTGCCTGGAAGGATCTTCCCTCTCTGCCTTCCAGTCTGCTCAAATGTCAACCCTGTCAGTGAGGCCCTGACTCACTATTTAAAGCTGCAATTCTACCCACCCACTCCAATCCTCCTTACCCTCCTCTACTTTTTTTCCTTTTTCTCACAACATATAACTTTCTAACATCCTACATATTCATATATATTTACTATTTGTTTGTATATTTTATTACGTTTACTGTCTCCCTTCATTAGATACGGTCTGGTGTCTGCCACAAGGACAAGGATCAACTTTATCCTGAATGAATAAACTGAGTATTTTCAATGCCTTCCCTTCTTTGGAATATATGCTATGGCAAACAGGTTTCCTATCACACACTAACTCTGTGATCAATTAGTAATGTCTGGGATGCTGTCAAAAAAGAGAGATAAGTTTGTGTATATTTTCTGTTTGTCAGTCTTTGCCTAGAATATTAATATACTTCTCCATAAAGTGGGTTTCAGAGAGAAAGAAGACAAATGATCTATCTAATCCTTTCACAAAGACAGTATAGTATAGATATTCCAAAAACTTTGTGTTAAGGGAAAAAAAGGAATTTTATAAATGTAAAGCCAATATTAGAAAATTGACAACAGATGATATAACCCATACTTCTTAAGGTTTAAACCCAGTATCATTGGTCAAACCACGATCCACATATCATATTGCTTTATACATTTGCTTTAAATATTTTTCACAATTGCTATATTTAAAAATAAATTTATTTTTCCGCCAAGAACTTTGAAAAAATAAAATGTCTTAGTCCACACATTTAAAAAAGAAAAAGACAATAGATCCAGCTTACTCATTTTTTAAAAATAAAGGAATAAGTGCTTTACAAAGTTGTAACTAACAGACATATCAACAACTTTAACACTTGAGAATGAGAATATAATGTCAAGTGTATTTCACATATATATTTACCTTATATTTTGTAAACACAAAATAAATTTATTAATACTCTTATTCATAAAGCCATGTCAAAAAGATAACCATACATTTGATTTCTAATTTTTCCTTCAAATTAAGTGATTTGATTTAATTTTTGAACTCAGCAAAAACTCCAAGACACCAGCCCTTATATGCCGTACTTATACATCTAAATGGAATACAAAGACAAACCTAGAAGATTTATTATAGGTTGTAAATATGTCACTAATGCAGAATTACTGGACAGTACACATACAACTGGTGCCAAAAAAGCTTTTAGCCTTGTTGCTGAACTGGATTCTTTACTGCTGAGAAAATGAATTAATGGAGGAATTGAAAAGGTGGGGGGAGAAACTTTCCCGTCTTTGCTAGTAAATCAACTGAAATATACTTTTAAGAATTGTGTAAGAGTTAAAAAAAAATAAAAAAAGTAGTCTTAGAGATGAACAGGATTTTAAGAATTTATAGAAAAAATAATACGTAAGTTATAATTACTAGGATCATAACATTTTCCCATCCAAAGATTTACAGAATATAATATGTATATGGAATACCAATTTTCTGGCAAAGGTAAGTAGAGATAGAAAAACCGAAGAAAATAAGGCCTGGCTCATTTTCATAACTTTGACTCTAATTTGTTCCCTATAATTAGTTTGATAAAGGTGAAGTGATTTAAACTTCAGTAATATTACAACAAATAGACATGTAAAATAGAAAGAATTTAACTGAACTCTTACCAATTCCTGCTTTACTGGATGTTCCTTAGGATTAACTCCTTGAGTTGCTAAGTAAACTACAAAACAAAGATTTCATACAACAAAATGGTATACATATTAAAAACATTCCAATTAAAGAAACTGTAGCTAGTCACAAAAAGAAAAGCCACACAAATGATTAAATCTTAAATTATTTAACTTGTACTTAATATTAAGTTTACACATGGCTCATGGGCATTCAGAATTCTGTAAAGAAATAAATACCTGACTATTAGAATTGCCATGAAGTATTAACTCTACATAAATTGCTAACATTTAAAAAATAAATCATCTTTAACACAATAAGTAATTTGGTTTCTAATTAATTCCAAAGTAATATACATACCCCAAAACATTGAATTTAATGTGTACGCAGAAACTAAATCCACTTTCGCTTGTTCAAGTGGGTCCAACTATTAAAAAAGGAAAAAAGAGAAAGGGAAAGAGGAGAAAAAAGACAAAAGAAACATATGCATCAACTTTGAACATCATCAGATAACATTTTAAACTTTTACCAAGCACCATGTATCAAAGAATTCTTTTTCTCTTCCTATAATCTAATAACCAATAGATCTGGAAATAATTTGCAAAGAGAAGGTTTCTTAACGAGTGACTTTTGTCCACAAATTTTCACTTCAGGGTATCATCTTTAATAAGACAAGGAATGAGTATAATCCCAGAAAAATTCTTTGGAATTATTTTAATTCAGGAGTTATGATCTGGGCTTTGCATGTCAAAAGTAATTTATCAATATAAACATTGTACATGATGCATTTATGTGTAAGAAGCAGGCTAAAATGCTTAGGCAATACCAAAGACAGAAGAAACATAATGAGATTTGTTTTAGACTGTCAAAGTCAATTTACTGTTTTTGTCCTATAGGGTTTCCAGAAACCCTGATAACATCATTGTAATACTTAAAAGGTCAAAGATAGAGTCGAGTCTGTCAAAAAGAATGCCATGAGTGCTCCTTATTTTTCAAAACCAAGTCAAAATAAAAAAATAGTTAGGTAATATTTCCTAAGGCTAAACTTTTGTTTTGCTTTTTTGGCCCCTTAAAAGCACCCAAATAATTGAAATAAAGTAGAAAAGGAATACATAACACTAATCTATTTCTTCTCCTCTATGTTTCATAAAACAGCACTCTGTTTTACAAAATCCATTTTTAGGCTGGGCACCATGACTCACACCCATAATCCTAACAATTTGAGAAGCTGAGGAGCCGCTAGACAGCAGACCACGTAAGGCCAAAAGTATAAGACCAGCTTGGACAACATAGTAGTAAGTCTCTGTTCTCTACAAAAAATAAAAAATTAGCCACGCATGGTGGCATGCAACTGTAGTCCCAGCTACTCAGGAGGCTGAGGTAAAAGGATCACTTGAGCTCAGGATCTTGAGCTATGATTGTGCCACTGCACTCCAGCCTTGGGACAGGATAGACCATGTCTCAAAAAAAAAAATTCAATTTTAGGAATTACATTTTAAAAATACCTTCTGGGAGAAGAAAATAAGATGGCCGATTAGAGGTAGCTTTCAACAGAGGCTCCTGTCCATAGGGAAGATAATGGACAGAATGGACTCAATGAAGCTGAAAGTGGGAAGTTTAAGAAAGAAGATAGATAAATGCACATCATCTCTGTAGAGGCAAGCTGTGACCCCAAGAAAATTAAGTCTGGGTATAAAGCCCATCACCGAGAAGATAATAGATCTCTCCCCCAAAGAAAGAGGCTCCCTGTGTGCTCTCTGCAAGGGAGCAGAGAGCAAAAGAACTCTCATTTTATCCCACAGGAGAAAGCTGCTAAACACCAGGCCTCCTTCTCCAGGGAGGTCCCACTTGAGTCTAGGAATCACCCTGACCAGCATAAACTTAAACAAATATTTTCCCTGCAATTCTGAACTCCCAGTCTACCCTTCCCCTCTTGCCTGGTGGACTGTAGCCCTGCCCCCTGCAGAGCCCAGAGTGTTTGGCAATTCTGTGAGAGGCCTAGGTATTGTGTGGGTCGCTGGACAGCAGAGGGGAAACAATGACTCTGGCTCAAGAGAGAGAGAGACACACCCGCACCGCAGAGGTGCTCAAATCCCAGGTCAGACTTCCGTGGTTCACTCCCCTGAGCTCATTCCTCAGTGGAGAGAACTGGGCTTCAGCCCCTCTGAGTTGCTGGCAGCATTGTGCAGTGGGGGTGAGGCGCCAACTATACAGGAGAGAGGAGAGAGAAACATGTGTCACATGGGGCGGGCAGAGGCATTGATGCCTCTGGTCTGAATCTGGAGGCACGCTCCCCTGATCCAGCTGCCCACCAAGGGAACTGGGCTTCAGCTCCTCGGGGTTGCCAGGGCAGTGTGTGGCAGAAGAGGAGGTGCTGGCTCCCCTCTGACTCTGGCAGGTGTACCTCCCTGACTTCGTTGCTCACTGGAGAGAACCAGGCTCCAGCCCTGCAGGGTTGTCAGCAGCAGTGCATGGCAGGAGGTGGGGGTGCTAACGCTTCTGGACAGACTCTTGTGGGGTTCACATTCCTAACTCCATAGTTTACCAGAGGGAACCAGACTCCTGCTCCTTGGGTTTTGGGGATGGAACTGCCTGATCCCTACTACCAGGTCGCTGGAGACCCTTTGAACTCTGTTAAGCAGTGATTGTACATCCTGGGCAATCAGACTAGAACTCTTGACCTGGGCTCTATCTACCTGGGGACCCTCCAAGATTAAGCGGTGCTCATTTTGTAGTGGGAGGGACTGATTCTCCTCCTCCAGCTGTTTGTTGCTGGTGGGGGGCACAGTGTTGCAGTTGCTTATATCTCTCCCCAGCTAAGAATTCAGCCTAATACCACAACTCACTAGGATTGGACAGAGGCTGGCTGACTGCAAGACAGAACCAGTTAGCTCTATCACACCAAGCTGCAGACTCTGTAACTCAGAGTCTCCAGCTGCAGCTCTGAAATGGACCTTTTTAAAGCTGGAGGGGAAAAGCCACAATCGCCAGCCCCAGCTCATTGTAAAGGGCTAGTTAACTCCACTTCCTGGGGTCCTCAATCCAATCTCACCCTACACAGTTTTACCAACCAAACTGTGGAAAATAATCATGGAGTAGAACCAGTAGAAGAACTCTGGCAACATAAATAATAGAGTAGATCAACTCCCCCAAGGAATGACCAAGGAGATACAACAGAAGATGCCATTCACAAACAAATGGCTGGATTGTCAGAAATAGAATTCAGAATATGGACGGCAAATAAAATGAATAGAATGGAGAAAAAGATGGAAATAGAAATCCAAAAAGTTGTTCAAAAGTTGTCTCAAGAAATTAATGAATTCAAAGACAAAAATTACCAAGAATATGGACATATTGAGAAAAGAAATAGCAGAGTTCAAGGAAATGAAAAAATTATTTGAGGAGCTTTAAAATACAGTAGAATCCCTCCGTAATAGAGTTGAACAGACAGAAGAAAGGATCTCTGAAATTAAAGACAAGGTTTTTGAACAATCCCAAGCACTCAAAGAAGCAGAGAAATGGTAAGCAAAAACAGATCATTCTCTCAGAGAGTTATGGAATCATTCCAAAAGATCAAACATTGACTTATAAGAATTCCTGAAGGAGAAGAGGATGGTCCTGAAGGCACAAATGCTCTCCTCCAAGATATGGAGAATTTCCCAAGCACTGAAAGACAGTAGACAGTTTCAGAACCCCAGCAAGACTCAATCCAAATAAAGTATCTCCTAGACATTGTAATTAATGTTGCCAAAGTTAATATGAAGGAGAAAATTCTGCAAACAGCCAGACATAAGAAAAGCATTACCTACAAAGGGAGAAATATTAGAATGACTGCAGATCTTTCAGCTGACACTTTTCAAGCCAGAAAAGGATGGTCATCGACCTTTAATCTCCTAAAACAAAAGAACTTTCATCCCAGGATCCTGTATCCAGCTAAAGTGAGTTTCATTTGTGAAGGAGAAATCAAATACTTTACTGACATACACATGTTGAGGAAATCTGACATAACTACACCAGCTCTCCAGGAAATACTCAAACCCATTTTCCATAATTACCAGCACAATAGTCTATCATCAAAGTAAACTCACCCAGAATTTATCAAATAAAACCTAACCTCTACAATGGTGAAAGGATTAAAAATACGCTGCAGACCTTTGAAAAACATGGCACCGCAAACACTACCATACCTATCAATTCTTTCAATTTATGCGAATGGTTAAATTCTCCTCTAAAGTTGGCTGACTGGATACAAAATCTCAGGCCAGGTATCTGTTGCCTACAAGAGACTCGTCTTACCTCAAAAGATAAAAAAAGATGCAATGTGAAGAGATGGATATCTTTAACACAGGAAAATGGAAATCAGAAAAAAGCAGGGATTGCAATTTTGTCTGAAGATACAATTAGATTTAAACCAACAAAGATAAGGAAAGACAAGGATAGACACTACATATTTGTCATTAGAAACACTCAACATGAAGAGATTTCAATAATTAACATTTATGTGCCCTCCTAAATATTCAACTTAAGATATGAACAACTTCATATCTTCCTGCCCTATAATAGATAGAGATTTTAATAACCTTTTGTCAGTTCTGGATAGATCCTCCAAAAAGAAACTAAACCAAGAAATAATAAACTTAAACTTGACCCTGGAACAAATAGATTTAACAGATAGCTACAGAACATTTCATCCTAATGAAACTGAATATGCATTCTTCTCATCAGCCCATGGATGATATTCCAAAATTGATCCTATCTTAAGACACAAGTCCAATCTCAACAAATTTAAAAGAATAGAAATTATTCCTGTGTCTTCTCAGACCATCATGAAATAAAAGTTGAACTCAACAGCAACAGAAATCTTCATACTCAAACAAAGTCATGGAAGCTGAATGACAGCTGGGTCAAAGATGAAAGTAAGAAGAAAATCATCAAATTTCTAGAACAAAACGATCATGAAGACATAAATTATCAATACCTGTGGGATACTGCAAAGGTAGTCCTAAGGGGGAAATTATAGTATTAGAAGCCTTCATTAAGAAAACAGAAAGAGAAGAAGTCAACAACCTAATAGGACATTTCAAGCAACTGGAAAAGGAAGAACAATCCAACCCCAAACCCACCAGAAGAAAAGAAATAACCAAAATTAGAGCAGAACTAAATGAAATTGAAAACAAAAGAATCATTAAGAAGATCAATGCAACAAAAAGTTGGTTCTTTGAAATGATTAATAAAATTGATAAACCTTTGGTTAACCTAACCAGAAATAGGGAAGTAAAATCTTTAATAACATCAATCTGAAATGATAAAGGAGAAATACCAACAGATACCACAGAAATTCAAAAACTCCTCAATGATTGCTACAAAAAACTTTATTCTCAAAAATATGATAATCTAGAGAAATGGACCAATACTTGGAAGCACACCTTCCTTGATCAACCAGAAAGAATTAGAAATTTTGAATAGATCTGTATCAAACACTGAAATAGCATCAACTATACAAAATCTCCCAAAATAGAAAAGTCCAGGACCAGATGGCTTAACATCAGAATTCTACCAAACCTTTGAAGAAGAACTATTACCTCTATTGCATAACCTTTTCCAAAACATAGAAAAAAGAAGGAATCCTCTCCAACACATTCAATGAAGCAAATCTCACCTTAATCCCCAAACCAGGAAAGGACCCAACAAAGAAAGAAAACTAGACCAATATCATTTATGAATATCAATCCAAAAGTATTCAGTAAGATCCTAGCAAACGGAATTCAATGATACATCAAAAAAATTATACACCATGATCAAATTGGTTTTATCCCAGGGTTGCAAGGTTGGTTCAACATACATTAATCTATAAATATAATACACCACATAAATAAAATAAAAAACAAAGACCATATGATTCTATCAATTAATGCAGAAAAAGCTTTTGATAATATCCAGCATCCTTTCATGATTAGACGACTTAAGAAAATAGGCTTAGATGGAACATTTCTCAAACTGAAAGAGGCCATCTACAGCAAACCTACAGCCATTATCATATTGAATGGAGTAAAACTGAAAATATTTCCACTCAGATTTGGAATTAGACAAGGATGCCCATTGTCACCACTGCTATTCAACCCAGTAATGGAAGTTCTAGCCATTGCAATCAGGCAAAAGAAGGGCATTGGGGGTATTCAAATAGGGTCAGAGGAGGTCAAACTCTCACTCTTTGCAGATGACATGATTTTATACCTGAAAAACCCCAGGGACTCAACTATAACTCTTAGAAGTGATAAGGAATACAGCAGTGTCTCAGGATACAAAATCAATACTTACAAATGAGTAGCTTTTATACATGCCAAAAATAGTCAAACTGAAAACATAGTCAAGGACTTTGTCCCTTTTACAATAGTGCCAAAGAAGATGTAATACCTGGGAAATTATCTAACAAAGAAGGTAAAAGAGCTCTATAGTGAGAACTATGAAACCCAAAGAAAAGAGATAGCCGAAGATATTAACAAATGGAAAAACATACTATGTTCGTGGCTGGAAGAATCAACATTATTAAAATGTCCATACTACCCAAAGCAATCTACAGATTTAATGCAATCCCTATCAAAGCACCAATGTCATAATTTAAAGAACTTGAAAAAATAGCACTTCATTTTATATGGAATCAGAACAAACTTCCAGTAGCCAATACGTTACTTAGAAATAAAAACAATCAGGAGGCATAACATTACCAGATTTCAGATTATACTATAAATCTATAGTGATCAAAACAGTATGGTACTGGCACAAAAATAGAGTGTAGATACATGGACCAGAACAGAGAACCTAGAGATGAACCCAGCCACATATTGTCATTTGATCTTTGATAAGTCTAACAAAAATATACATTGGGGAAGATTCCCTATTTAACAAATGATGCTGGGAGAACTGGCTAGTGACCTAGAGAAGACTGAAACTGGACCCTCACCTTTCACCACTAATAAAAATTGATTCTCACTGGAAACGATTTAAACATAAGACATGAAATTATAATACTAGAAGAGAGTACAGGGAAAATGCTTGAAGATATTGGCCAAGGAAAGTGTTTTACAAGAACGAGCCCCCTGGCAACTGAAGCAACACCAAAAATATATTACTGGGATCTGATCAAACTAAAAAGCTTCTGCACAGCTAAGTGCACTATAAGTAAAGCCAACCGACAGCCTTCAGAATGGGAGATTTTTGCAGGTTATATTTCCAACAAAGATCTGATAACTAGAATCCACAGCAAACTCAAAATAATAAATAAGAAAAGAACAAACAATCTCATTTCTTTGTGGGCAAGAGACTTGAACAGAAACTTCTCTGAAGAAGATAGGCACATGACCTACAAACACATGAAAAAATGCTCATCATCTTTAATCATCAGAGAAATGCAAATCAAAACCACTTTGAGATATCACCTAACTCCAGTAAGATTAGCCCACATCACAAAATCCCCAAATCACAGATGTTGGCGTGAATGGGTAGAGAAAGAAACACTTCTACACTACTAAGGGGACTGCAAACTAACACAGCCTTTTTGGGAAAAAATATGGAGAATTCTCAAGGAACTAAAGGTTGACCTACCATTTGATACTGCAATATCATTATTAGGAATCTATCCAGATGAACAAAAGTAATTTTACAACAAAGACATTTACACCAGAATGTTTACTACAGCCCAATCTACAACAGCCAAGTCCATGGAAGCAGCCTAAATGCCCATCAACCCATGACTGGATAAACAAATTGTGGTATATGTATATCATGGAATACTATGCAGCCATAAAAAGAGGGAGACTTTACATCTTTTATGTTTATCTGGATGGAGCTGGAAAGTCTTCTTAGTAAAGTATCTCAAGAATGGAAAAACAAGTATCCAATGTACACACTACTATTATGAAACCAATATATAAACACTTACACATTCATATGTATTATAAAATACAAAGATAATCCAGAACGAAAGAGAGAAGAGGAGGGAGAGGGGAGAGGAGGGAGGGAGGAGGGCGAGAGGAACAGGGTATTTGGTGGGATCTCACCTAATGGGCACAATGCAAGGGTACACTTCAAAACAACTAAGAGTATATTATAAATGTCGTACCACAAAAAAAAGTAAATGAGGTG